>BJBW01011068.1:4686-31752 GCA_004320125.1 Scolopax mira | reverse complement strand
GCTGCCTAAAAGTGACATAAGCCATAGGTAATGTATTTAGAAAGAATGGATATATGGGTCTGTGTCATTCCCAGGTGCAATAAGCACCTGCTGTATTTGCTTCATGAGCAGAATTATAAATACATAGAGATAACGTAAAGTTATTTCTGCAATTAAGTTACTTATTGATGTAGGAGTACAATAACCCATTGCTCTCTTCCTTGTTTCTGAGAGAACTTATCTGTCCTTAGCTTTTTAAAATCTCTTTTACCTGTTTGTGGAAAAATGAGGAAGAGTATGGATCCCTGGGACTCAGTCATTTTTTCAGATGAGGAGTTACGTCTTCTTATTTCTGCTGGAAGTTCTCAGTCTGGTATCTGTTGAAAACACCAGGGAAAATTATTTAAATGTTGCTAAACATCCTGTGCCTTTTGAAGGAGGGAGGAGGGAGAACCTCACCATACTGTCTCCTCTCCTGACCCTTTGTTCCTTGCAAACTTGAATTGCCTGGGCTGTTTATCTTAACTTCTTGTGCAATCTTTCCTCATTTCTTCTGTGAAAATACCCAAGTTAAAGACAATGGTTAAAACTGACAAAACCAGAACACTAGAAATCCCTTTTGATCAGAAGAGTCCCTCAGCTCTGAGCTGCCAGGAAGGGATTCCATGAAAAAAGCATTAAATATCACAAATAATACTCTGTAACAAAAGTTCCGTGTAGTTTTGAACTTCCAAACAGCTCCAGTTTTGCTGAGCAGTGTAGGACTTGAAATATGGCTGCATAGTTGAACTGTGATTATTGTGCCTTCTTTTGCAAGCGAGTTCCTAAAACAGAAATTAGAGCAGCTGAGTGAAAACAGAAAGGAAACCAGAGTTGTTGGATTACGTACTCTGGTCTGCAAGAAGAATACTGTCAAAATGTTTTGTCATAAATGTCAAGTGTTTTTTTTTTAATATGAAAAGTTATTTGGTATATTTATCCTATCTGCTTTCTCCTCTTTGCTTTCCCTCTTGTGTTTTCCCCACCCACCCTGCAAATGATTCTCATTCCCCTCTATATTTAATTATTTCCCTTTGACTAGGGGCACCGATATAGCTCTTAATTTACAAAAGTAATTTTTCTGCACAAACTAGGACTAGACTCAAATTTAATGTGTGCTGAAGGTTGTCCTATTACTAACGAGCAGCTGAAATCCATTGTGGCTCCCATTGACTCAACCAAGCCAGAGAACAGCTATTATTGATATGTATTTGATCAATTGTGAGTTTAGCCCCAGTACTTACTTATTTTCTTCAGATTTGCTCGTACAGTTACTCGAATCTTGTCGGAAGCCTGTTTGCCATTCCAGGTGTCAGGTGCCAGAGCTGCTTTGGGAACAGGTTCTCCAAGGGAGGGGGAGGATTTCAGTGCTTCTGTACCTGGCCTGAAGAAGAGGTAAATGAAACAGGGAAAGGAAATACAGGTAAAACAGAATATGCCCTAACTGAAGCCTAGCAGAATTACAAGGTCACTTCTGCATCTACCACTGTGTTAATTAATTAGAGATTTAAAATCTAAATCAGAATTTCTAACAGGGCAAGATTTCTATGTTGGCATCGTGAGCTGTATTGCAAAGCTCTGTAACATACAGAGCATTGTACTGTATGTGTGCTCATCTTTTAGTTAAAGGCTCAGAAGCCTGGCATGAAAACCTAAAGGGAAACGATAAGATTTGCCCACTTGTCAAGAGAAAAGTCCTTGAGACTAATTTTTTTAACTTTTATGCTTATGTAATAGCGAGTGGGATTATTTCCATAGGAGAACAGTGACGTGGAGGGGGGAATAGCAAGAATTCCAAAAGCTCTCCCTACCCTTAAATGTAAAGCTGACAGAGGCAGGAGAAAGCTGTGTGTTACAACACAATCTTTAATCCTACTGCTTTTGATTTTATAAGCACCCAGTCTGTGTCCCCCCAGGCTACCCCAATCTCCTCCTCCTGTCAGGCTGGTGCAGCTGAGTGTTTGCAGGCTGCAGCTTCACAGGGGCACCACCTTGTGGCCATGGTAAAATCTGTGCAAAAAAGAGCCCATTTCTTAAATCGACTTTTGAAATTACACAATCTGTTATATTTATTATATTATAGGCTCTTACATCTGAAATTTACCAGAAGTTCTCCTTCAAAATATGCTTAAATAAATAACAAATTAACTAAAAAAACCAACCTACCTGCTCCTAACTTGTAGGAAGAAGAGCAAGAGTTGCAGTTTTGCTTAAACCTGTGGTAGGTAACATCACTTCAAAACATGGCACGATGAAATAGCCAGAAAAAGCCTATAATTCATTATCTCTAATAGAACTTGAAGATGACAGGAAAATGAAGAACCCTTCATACCTTTGTTTGAAAGATGGTTCAAAACTTCTGCTATTTTGTCAAGGTTAAGGTTCTTAAAGTAGAATTTAAGTCTTGCTTTACTTAAAAGGAAAAAGTGACACACTATTGTATCTTGAATATACCCACATGGAGTTTGGATCAATAATTCTGATACTGTGCATTGTTATCAATATTGAAGCATTGTTAGGCTGAAATGTTACAAAGAAAAATTGAAATTGGAAGATGGGGAATGCCATGCTACTGTAGTCAAGCACACAGTTAATTTTTATCACACATAAGTTCATGACAGTTTAGATGCTAAGAGTTTAGAAGGATTTTTCTCCAGGCTGTGTAGACATTCTTTATGAAAAATATCCAAGTGACAAAAATGATATTCAGACTTGGCTACAGTACATAGCAAATGTATTGAAAAATAGCTATTTATTAGATAGATCAAATATAAGTTAATACCTGCCCATATGAATATATTCAGTTCTGATTCAGTTCTTACTATTCTAACACACATACTGCTTACAAGACTGAAAAATAGCTACAGTGCAGTAATTTATATACTCCAGGAAGTCGATGGAAGGTTTTCCAGTCCTGGGTTCTTTCAGAAAAGCTCTATTTCAGACCATTTCAAAAAAAAATCAAAGGGTGGCGTAGCTGGAGATAACTTGTTCCAGAGTTGTGAAGCTGTCCAGGAAATCTTCCTCTTCAATTCCGAATTTGGTGTACTGGTGAATGTAGGCTCTGTGTGTTGAAGTCACAGCAGGAAAAAGGGCAAGACATTAGAAATCAGTGAAGAATCTGACACGTTAAATCAGATTATAAAGTTATTGTAAAAACTTCAAATGGCAGTTATTAATGAAGGCTTAATTATTTTCACTTACTTGGAAGCAAACATATTCCAAGCTTTTCCTACAACATTGTCAAGAGGTTTCAGCAGGAACTGGCTATTGCTGACCAAAGAAGCAGACTTCTCGTACTTGTTAAACGCTCTTGGTGTTTTCCACACATTAAAAGCATCCTGAGGCTTTAGCCATGATGTGTATAATGAGGGATCTTGGAAACTTCCTGTAGCATAAAAAAGACAGCCCTTTTAACAAATGTAAAGCTACAAGCTCCTACAGCTTGATCTCAGTAGTCCCGTGTGACTTAATCAATGCCTGGCAGATGAATTCAGGCCTTGAAAAAAGCCTGTGGAGTGGTCAGCCTGTTTAAAATACAACTGGCTTAAACAGATTCATTAGATTATCTAGAAGCATATACTCATCCACAAGCTGTGTTCATTGCTCCAGAAGTAGCTAAATACATTTTCAGACAATATATACTTTCAGTCAAGAATCCTATCTTGTCTACAGACTTCAGTCTCTTCCTCCTTCCCTGAAGTGCCTTCAGGGTTGTAAATAAACCAGCCCTAAGCAATTAGACAATGTGGCCTCAGACATTAAAATGTTTCTAGAGGGAATGTTGACTTTAGTAGTCAAATATGTGGCCTTGGTGGTTTTTTTTTTTTTCTCACTTTCATGAGATATGGTTGTAAAGAAAATAGTGAGATGTGCAACAAGAATCCGTGAGGGACTGTGTTTCTCTTTCTTACCTAGGTCTGTGCTGTGCGTGTCTTTTCCTCGCAGGATAACCAGGTTGGCAATGGAGGTATTGAAACGCAGGGGCCTGTTTGTGGCACGACTGGAAGGGATGGAGGAGCCCAGAGGTGGTGGTTTTACTTGCCAATCAATACCTATGAGATTTTGGCAAAAAAGATACAAGCTTCTGCACATTAGTTAAGCAGCAATTACACAATTCTTAGAGCAAACCAGTGCTAATCCAGCAGTATTTGCCTGGCAGTCACTAGTCTTACCAGAGAAAATGGATACTTGTTTCTATACTTAGCAATCTGCCAGCCCATTCTTTGCATAACTGGAAGCTACACTGAATTCCCCATGTAAATGATACGGGAGAGCTAAGCACGCTTCTAATTAATAGAAGGTGTAGAAAGAAAAAGCAGAGCAGAACTAACTACCCAAGGAATGTTCCAAATGAATCATGTAAATTAAGTGCACGGCTAAAAAACTGTTTGTTTTGTGTATTTTTCAGTAGTTATAATTAACTGAGATGTCTGGGAGCAAAATCAGGAGCAAGCCAGGAGCTGCTGTGGCAGCTGAGGGAATAGTTAAAGGAGCAGCTGGTTATGTAGAGGCAAATTCCTGCTGTCTGAGGGCAGCAGCTCGTTTCTGGACTACAGCTAATCAGTGAGCTCCAAAAAGAATAAGCTGTATTTCAGCTGTAAAAATAAAGACTTAAAGAGTGATGGATACTGGAGATGAGTGAATGCTTTTTACCTTCCTCCATTTTAGCATTAGCAATGAGCATCTGCCTTAAATGTTTGATGAGTCCAGGCCAACTGAAGGTGCTATAAGCGAGGGAGTTTTCAGGCATCTGAGGTATGTTACGAAGACCCAACATCTTGAATTCAGGATGTGGAACTAACGTCTCCATTAAGTCTCCTGAAAGAAGAAATGAACAGCTGCTGTTTGACAAAAATATGGCAGAGGCTAGCTAAAATAGGAGAAGAGAGAGAGGAATTTAGCAATTTAAGGTAAGAAACAAAGCAGGATATATAAAGTTTTATGTTGACGAATACAGGGGGACACATCAGACAAAGTAATGCAAATTTGCTCTGTACTACCAAGTTTTATGCAAGAACATTATTAGTTCTTGGTTTACAATTTAGACTTGTCTGGCTCTGAATCTCAACAACCCCATGCACTGCTAACAAGATGGACAAACAGATGTGAAAGGTTAATTTGACAAGCAAAACTCTTGGCAATAGGGGTAACTTTCTCTAATTTCTTAAAGATACAAATGTCTGTACAAATACTGTTCCTTGTGGCTACCAAGTTGTGTGCTCACCTGTCTTCTGCCTATGCGAAACACAGAAGTGTCATTTTGTTTAAGTTTATATAAACTTCTAACCTAATGTGAAATGTAAAACTCAGTCCAAAATTACTGACAAATTTCCTCTGAAATGCAAATAGGTACAAGGGGGTCTATAGGCACTTGAAAAAGGAGAAACAGGGTTCTTTTGGTCAAGAATGAAACTAGAAGCCAGCAGATCTATTTTTTGACTGCTACAAAATTGGAGGTGAAATTCTAATTTAGTTTTTTCCTTCACTCTTCCTATCTCAAAATTGGGATGTGTCCGAATACTGAAGTAAGGAGACTGAAGAACTTAAATTCACAACATGAAACGATTATAGAAACACGTGTGAGAATGCATTAGGCAGGTATAGTACAGCTGGATACCTAATGGGTTTCTGCTGTAGTGTAAGCCACTCTCTGCTGTGTACGTGGGCTGGAAAACACTGCCCAGCTGATGCGCAATGACTTGGTTTACATCCCTGAAGGAGATCTGTTTAATATTCATCAGCTGAGCACAGATTTTGTGGATGACATCATTCTCATGAACAAGAAGGGCATCTGATGACCGGTACAGGTGGGACAGAGTCAAAACAGAGTTGTAGTTTTGAACAATGACCTGGAAACAAACAAAAAAGCAATACACACAACTGAGAATTGAACAACTTCATCTCTTTCTAGTTTATAACCCTCTGCCTACTCTCCTTTCCTCAGTTATGCTTTAGGAAGTGATTCATTTTCTTTGCCAAAGTGCAGAATGAGGTCAGGAGCTACCAGAGCTTTTCCATGGAGAGAGAGACCTGTGAAAATCACATTATCCTTCTCAGTTCATGCAAACATGCTAGAATAAAACATCTGGGAAGTGATTTTAATGCTAAGGCATGCTCATAAAAGGAGATTCCCAGTTAGCTACTAGGGCTTCTTTATACTTTAGTGCTTACATTATCCAGAAGTTTTTTTTGTGTGAAACATGTACCAAATATTAGGCAAACAGTTTATTAGCTCTGTTACTTTCTGCCACGTTGAACTTTGGAAAAGTAAAATGTACCTCTTTTCTGGTTTATTTCACTTGTAGATATTTTATGTTTAAACAGTGATAATAAAGCTGTAGAGTATCTCTGGGAAACATGACATTCACCTCACCAGTGCCATAGGGCCAGATAACATGGTTTAGGAGAAATGAGGTTGGAAAAGCATCTCTTAAACACTGGGTCACAAATGCTCCTAAGCCAGACCCTGTACCACCAGCCATGCTCATTATTGTGAAAAATCCACCGAGTCGATCGCATTTCTCTGCTTCCCTTTGTACCAGATTCATTATTGCTTCTTTGTGTCTGGGCCCATGAACAGAATAACTGTTGAATAAAGAAGAAAGAGCGAGACATGGCAGGTTATATAAAAATAAAAGCAGTAAGGTGAAGCTATTCATAAAGGATACTTTTCTTATTATTATTTATACAACCTGGCATTATGTCACTCGTCCGCAGTAAAGAATCCTCAGCTGTGACATTTTGCACAACAGCTGTTTCTAAACCATGTTTATTGCTTCCCATTCTTAAATCAAATATATTCACTCTATTCTAAAACATTACATATTCACTGTAAATACCAATATCACTTTGCAAAAAAGCAGCCAAGAAATTTCACTGCTCCATATATTGTTATTCTAACTTAAAAATAAATCAATGTTACATACTCTGCTCCTAGGGAGTCTAGACAGCTCATTAGCCTCTACAGTTCACTTAATGAAGCTGGAAACAATTGCTCATACCCATTTGCCCAGTTGTTCCCAGACCCTTGCTTCTGACAGAAGTGCGACCGATCATCGTATTTCCAGTAGCCAGACCTGGCAGCTATTGATAAGGTTTGGCTGATTACTTTAGGTTCCATGTCAACCAGCACAGCTCGGGCAACGGGCACTGGACAGGAAGAAAAACAAAACTCAGAATAATGTGCCAATATTAGAACTTTTTTATGTTAAGATGGACAGACTTGCACCACGGCCCAGACTGAGTTCCTCCCACCCATATAAGATGAACTATTAACGAGAGAGTACAGGGAGGTACAGAAAGGAGGACTTGGCAATATCCTGGATTTCCAGAGAACTACCTATTGCTCCAAACACAAATCTGAAATCTAGGGACTATTGATCTTTCAGGAAAGAAACCACTTAATATGTTTTCTAACACCAGATGATAATCTGTGTTTTACTCTGTGGTATGATCTATCTACAGTAGAAAATAAAGACATTTGGAAGGAAAGATTAGGTGTGCAAATATGCTCAGTTCCCAATGGTGTTACTGGCAGACTTGCCCTGTGGTCTTAGATACAGTACTGCACTGATTTTTCTTCCATGGTTGTGAGCACTGTCATGATGGCAAAGGGTTCTGACAACTCTTCAAGGCTGAAGGTAGAACTCATTACCTTCAACTGAAGTTGAAAACCTTTTATTATTTCTGTACTCTTAACTGTATTAGGCTAGAAACCAGACCCTCTGTGGGAAACAAACACTTAAATGCTGTACCTTCAGACTCCTCCTCACTGAAAAAACGTTCTTTGCAAGCATCATGGTAGGATTCGTTCTCCTTCTTGGAACACAACCCATGTGTGCCACGGACATCACCGCAGATAGCATTGAACACCTCGTAGCCAACCTGATTGCCACACTGACCAAGCTGGACTGTGACTATTGACATTCTTATTCACTTTTTATTTAAGCCTAAAAAAAAAGAAAGCATGTCTTTAGTTACTGTGGAAAGGAAGAGGGGCAGGTTCTGACAACTAGATTTCCAAGCAGTTTTGCAGTTTTTTCAGAACCTCTAGTGAGAAGGAAATGGCTACTTTTCAGCCACTAGCTATTTCTGGGGGAAAATGGACTGTCAGCTCTTTCTCCGGAATGTCGGAAGAATGCAGGTAGCAGTTTGCTGTTCCTATTCATCTGAACAGGCTGAAACCAACTACAGAGCAAGCAAAGTCTCTACTTTCTTACTTATGCGTAGTAATGCAGGACAGAAACAATTGTAACTTCAAGAAAGTTATGGGATTATGTTGTAAAAGTGTAATAATAAAGGACTATATGCCTTTAGTAACATGAAGCTCATTCAAAAGTCTAGCTGATTTCCAGTCCTGTACTGTGATGGGCTTGATGCCAAAATCTGTTGAGGTGACAAAAGGATTCCCTAGAGAATTCCCCTAGTTTCCACTACAGACAGCAAAGGTTTTGATTCAGAACTGTGCCAGTTGACGTTTTTCCCTGCTCAGCATTTTGCAGGAGCTCTGGTTTACTCACTTTTCTATTCTCCTTTCATAGAAACGTCAATTTTTTTAATTTTTTTTTTTTTTTTTTAACCCCACTTCATTATTCTGGGCTGTTATTTTTCATTATCATTCCAGCTGTGCCGGAGCACTCCTGGAACAGCATTCTTTGGGTAACGGCCAGTGCCACCAACTCGAGCCTGATGCATTTTGCTGGCAGGTTATGTGCTATTTTTGACTCCTGTGCTAGAGTTCAGCGCTGCTTCCAGCCTGCACCTCACAGCCTAAGGCCGGCCTCTGTGTTGTCGCAAGGCCGAGTTATTTTTAATTTTTATTTTTCTGTGAGGAATAAATAGATCTGTTAATGATTTTTAGAAGAGTCTCATGTCCAACCCGGGTGTGTGGTGCCAGCCCTCCCGCTGTGCCCTGCGCCTGTCCTCTCTGGAGCCGCCGTCCCCCTCCTGTGTGGGGACACCCACTCGGGCTCGGCCGTGCCGACAAGTCGCCACTCCCGCCCAGCCTCGGGGGCCGCCATGTTCTTGGTGCTACCCGCCACCCGGCCCTCACGTCCCTCAGCCACCTCGCCCCCTTCCAGAGCCTTTCTCCTCGCCGGCTTCCTCCCGGCCTGGGCCTCCCCACCACTCCGAGTGCCCTCCTGGGGTGCCTGCCCCTCGCTGGAGCAGCGCCGGCCGCCCACAGCCCCGCTCGCCGCCAGCTTCCCCTCACGGCTGACCTCGGCGAGCCCCGCTGAGGCGCCCAAAGCGCATGCGCAGCCACCCAGCTCCGCGGTCCCCTTCCCCGCCGGTTCGGACCCGGACGCGCCTTCGAACCGCCCGCTTCGCGCATGCTCAGAAGGGACTCCGGGCAGACCGGGCAGACGGGTCAGTCCTCCGGGCTTCACGGCGGGTTCTACGCGTGCTCCGCACGGGTGGCTTCGCTGCGCCTTCTGCGCACGCTCTGTGCCAGGAGCAAGGGAGGCGGGCGCGCACTGCGCATGCTCAGCCCCGGCCCCGCGCCCCTCCGCCCGTCCGCCTCCTCTCTGCGCATGCTCACTGTGGCGCCGGCCAATGCCGGGAGGGGTTGTGCGCTTGCGCGGCGCCCGCAGTCGGGGCGGGGGCGCATGCGCGCTGCGGGCCGGGCGGCCGGTGATGGCGTCCGTGGCGGAGTTGGGGGGTGCGGGCCCATGAGGCGGCCCAGGCCCCGCGCACCCAGCACAGCCAGGAAGGGGCGGCGGCGCCGCGGCTCGCACCCGCGCCATGGCGGGCGTCTTCGACATCGACCTGGACCAGCCTGAGGACGCGGGTTCGGACGAGGAGCTGGAGGAGGGGGTGAGAGGGGGGAACCCGGCGCGGCGCGGGGAGGGAGCGGGAGGCCGCGGCGGGGAGCGGCGCCGGGGGCAGGCCTGAGGGGGAGGGAGCGGGAGCCAGGCCGGGGGGCATCCTGCCGGCGGGGATGCGGCGGGAAGCGGGGGCCGCGCTGAGGCGGGTGAGGCGGAGCGCGGTGGCGGCCGCCGCCCTGGGCCGCGCAGGTGAGGCGGCCCCGGCCGCGCCCTGCCCGGGGAGAGCCGGGGGAGGCTCCGCGGCCAGGCCGGCCCCGGGAGGCGGCCGGGGGAGTCGCCATCTGGGCGAAAGGAGCAGGTTGCGGGCAGCCGGCGAGCAGGGCTTCCCCGGCGAGGGCGGGCGGGCAGCGGTTGCCCTCCAGCTGGAGGGGGCTGCGCCAAAACCCGCCGGAGCTTTTCCCCCTTGGAAGTTTTGCGCTGGATTTCCCAGCACAAGTGCCGCAGCGAGGGTCTTTGGTTGGGTTTTTTTGGTGTGGGTTTTGGTTTTTGGGTTTTTTTTTTCCCTCCTTGTCACGTGTTTTAATGTCAGTGCAGAAACGCTAATCTTTCTGGAATTGTATAAAGTCGTTGCTCTAGCGGCAAAATTAAAAGCAGCGCTTTAAAACGCTGCGGTAGGCATCTGTGTGGATCAGCGTGTGTCTCCATCCCATGCTTTCACCCTGTGATCTGGAGTTTGTCGTTTTGTAATGTTCACGTTAAGGCTTTGGGGGGAGTTTTATCTCTGTTTATATTTTTCTAGTGCTACTGTTGCTTTTTTTATATTGTTTTGTATATTAAAGGTTTGCTGTTGCTTAAACTGCTACTGCATTTCTTTTTCTTTTTCTTTTTTTTTTCTGTTTAAATATTAATGACATTCTTGGAGTCTTTGAGATAACCAGATGCTCTGTATCACAGTCGGAACGCCTGCACTACGTAGGAACTGTAGAGACCTTGTTTGACAGCTGAAGGCTTGAACGCTTCCCAACCTGCAGGAAAAACCACTGTCTGTCACCTCAATAATCAATAAAATATTTGGCTTAAAAACCCATGTTGCTTGCATCACACTGTTAATGTTGCCAAGAGCGCAGGTTCTGGGGGGAGGGTGGTGGTGGCAAGAAAGTTGAATTTGTCCTCACTCATGTTCCAACAATTCGGTCTTAGAGAATAATTTTTAAAAATTCGTTACTTATTGTGGATTTTCAAAAATTTATATGACTGAAGTTTTCATGGCAGAACCGTGGGCGTGAATGCACGTTGGTACCTGACTTGGTTCTCGGGTACCTTTGGAAAACAGATAAAGGAGGGTTAGATTGGGCTTGAAATTAAAACAGAACTGAAAAGCAGGGAATATAAGAGCAGGAAAGAAGGGGGGAAATGTTTTGCTGAGAGTGATCTCTGTGGGCATTGTGCCTGCCTTACGGGGATCAGAAAGGCATTGCAGGCAGAGCAGTTGGGATCATTGAGCTGGAAGTCAGCGCAGTGTAAAGCCTGGAGTATTTTGTCTGATCTCTGGGGTGCTGGTACCTGCCGAAAGCCCTAAGCCTGGTAATAGCAAGAAGAGATCAATTTTGAGTAGGCACGGCCGCTCTAGAACATCTGAAGAATTGCTTAAATGGAGAGTTTACTCATAAGCCATATGGTTGTTTGCATTAACTACTATGGCAAAAAAAATGCCCCAGCCTTAATTTTTGTGTTTGTAATAAATGAAACAATAAGGATTAGACTGAAGGACTGCCATTGCGTTTCTTGGTTTTGTGAAATGAGAAGAAATCCTGAAGATAGCAGAGTGGTATCTAAAGTGAATTTTGCTCATGTTAATACGGAGAATGAAACCCACAGTTCACGGGGGCAAGAATAGCGTGTGTGAACTTTGCCAGAAGCATTGAGTAACTTGAGTTGTTCTAGGAACGTGCTGGGTGTTTGTTCTCCATGTTTGTTGAATTTTTTCTAATTTGTTTGTTGGCATCTGACAGTAGGGTCAAGGGCAGCTTTAGGGGGTTTTATTGTGAAAGAGATGTCAATAAGCTGGATTTCTTTAATAAATGTTAGCAAGAGGACATGAGGTAGCAACTCTCTGAACTGGAAATGAACTTTTGGACTCCAGAATTCCTTGTGGTGCTAATATGTGGAACCAGGAGTTGATTTCCCCTCTGGATCACCTACCAAAATAAACCAGACTCTACACTTTTAAAGTGGTTAGAAGCTATTGAAAGTTTCTATTTTTCTTTGGTTAGTGTTTTCACTTCTATAATTCTTAAAAGCGCACTCCTTGGCCTGGTGTGCTTTTTGCAGATCTCTGTGTTTCTGATTCTCTGAATTTTGTGTGTCAGTATTCAGTCTGTAGATTCCAGGCTGTTCCTCGCTAACTTGCAGTTGTTATTTATGTACACACTTTTAAAAATAAAAACGTTGAGGTATAGTCTAAAGCTCATTAGAAGCTTGCCCATTACATTCTATTTGTATTCATTCCAGCTGTCTGCTTGGCTTGCACTTCTTTTGCCATGTAGAGCCACAGCTATAGGGAAGTATTATCTTGCATAAGGGATCAAGTTGAAAATTCAGGGGAGAAAATTCCTCTTCAAAATTGGACTGCATTCTTTAATGGTGACTAGTTCTGATGTTGAAGTGCTTGAGCTTTCTTTAGTAATACTTGCATGCATTAATTTATCTGATTATTGGTCAGAAAAGTTATTTAATGTCAGAGTAAAGCTTAATTCTTTCATTACTACTGGGATTTTATTAGTCTCAATATAGGCAAATAAAACCTCAGTAGATTATTTGTTTCTAGTGCAGATAAATCCCAGTTCGTGTGTTCACATAATCTTTAGTGTTGTTCTAATTTGTGTAATACAGTAATAGAATTTAAAAATTAATGTGCAAGAGCAACTGTTAAGGTACTACTTTTTTTTTTTTTAACATTTTTCAAATTCACTTGCAGGTGTGTGAAATTGTTACCTCTAATATTAAAGTGATTAATGATGCAGTCAGGTAAAACAGTGGTTCCGTGTGTCACTGTTTGAGATATGTGGAAATACTGCAAATCTTGTGCAGAATTTTGTAAGATTTCTTACCTTCTGCAGATAATTTATTATTCCTGACCTTTAGGCTTATTCAATTATATAATATAAATTACAATTATATATAATTATTACGTATATATAAAATTTAAGGAGTTGTAAGCCACATCAGTGCATTTATTTTAACAATGCTTTTTTAAAATTTTATGATTAATCTTCCTTTTACCCCTCCCATCCCCAGGGTCAATTAAGTGAGAGCATGGACCATGGAGGAGTTGGCCAATATGACCTGTAAGTTGCTGCTAGAAAATGTTCTGTACCATTCATGCCAACTGCATATAACTGCTAATTTTGTTACGTTGTTAAGTTAAATAGAAATTTTTGTCATTCTTGTTCGATTTTGAGTTGTTTCTAGTCCTTTCACTATTTCTTCACGTTAAAATTTGTGAATTGTATCTTGAAATAAAATAATAATAATAAAACAACTTCTGGCGAAACTTGCTGTTGTCTTTTAATCCTTGTTTCTCCCAACTTTATCAATTGTGCTTGAGTAAGATTTGTAATATCGATGTAACGCACTGTCTGCGGAACGTCGTATGTTCCCCTCCTTTCCTGAGGGCTCCAGTTGCAGATTTGCAGATGAAGCAGATGAGAATTCCAAAGTTCTGAAGTTCATGAGACAGTTACTTCATTTATAGATCTCCAGATTGTTTCAGGGTACCAGGCTGTGAGGAGAAAGCAGCGATAGATAAAACAGTTCAGTTACATTTCCTTTAGCAGGATCAATCTGTTAGTCTTGTGCAGAACTGCTGCGTAATTTGGAAGCATCGTTATGAAATGAGGGTTCAGGCTTTTGTGGCACGTTCAGAGTTGTGAGGATTATTTTGTTACAGCTTTTTCTTCTGAGCCATTTGTGTTACAGAAATCTTACCGTGACCGTTGGGGCTGCTGAATGTGATCTGAAAGGTTAAACCCACCTTACAGCCTTGCTTTTACTTGAGGCCTTGTAGGAAGATCTACGTCAGTTTGAGGCTTTGGTCTTTTAAACTTGATTCTGGTGTAATACTAAGATGTATTATATAGTAAAATGAAGGAATTTGAAGGAAATCTTAATACTATAAATCCCCTAAATTTGCAGGTAGTCTCTTCTGTGCAACGTACTGCTTTGCACACACCTAAATAAAGTTTCTGATGCTGAGAGTTTTCCAAGTCTCCAGAGCAGTCATTGGGTTATGTCAGACACAGTGTATGCTTTTCAGAAAGTCATGTGCTTGCTTACTTTCATTTGATCGTTTTTGAGTACCAGGTAGTCTTAATATTCTTGTTTCGGTTTTATCCAGTGGCATGGAACATTGTGAAAAATTTGAGATTTCAGAAACTAGTGTAAACAGAGGTCCAGAAAAGATCCGCCCAGAGTGCTTTGAGTTACTGCGCGTACTTGGCAAAGGTGGCTATGGAAAGGTAAGGAACTCTTTTCTACAGAGTAAATCCATTACACTGATGGCTGTTAAAGTGCTCTACTTGCTGCCTCTTCCCATCCTGTTTTCTGAAAAGTTGATTCTCCCAGGAGGTAACCTCAGGGCTGCCCAGGTTGGTGTCGTGGGACTGGCAGAACCTCACCAGCTGGTGGCAGTAGAAAATGTCCCAAACTGGTCCTGGTTCAAATCAGTAGCTCTTCAGGCAACGCTGCAGTTTGTAGGTGACCTCATGTCTCTTCTGCAGAACTTTTGTTTTTAGCTTAAGCTGGTTAACGTGGTCATAACGTGTGATTGCTTTTGTGTTGGTGTCGTGTAGGTATTTCAAGTACGAAAAGTAACCGGAGCAAACACCGGGAAAATATTTGCCATGAAAGTTCTTAAAAAGGTAACTTGGATGTTCATTCTCTTAATCTAAAAAAAAAATCTTTCCCTCCCTTAAGCTCTTACAATTACCTAATTATATAATGTACCTAAAATTAAACCCTTATCTGTGATATATACAGTTGTTATCTGGGTACAGTTGGAATTATAATTAGTCTTTAACTAAATTGTTCTTTCTGTGGAGTTCTTAGCAGCTAATTTAAATAGCTCAGAAGGGTCCTTCCAATCTAAATTATTGTATGATTCTATGAAATAAAGAAAGAATTACATTTCCACAAGAAACCTGTCACACTATGTATATATTGTGGTGAAATTTTCTTTTTTTTTTTGTTGTTGTTATATTGCTGAGTCATATGTAGTGTTGTGATTTCATTAACTCAGAAAGGAACTAAATCTAAAAGCCTGCCTCGTTTAGCATCTTCCTGTGCTCACATATCTCTGTTTTTTCTAGGCAATGATTGTAAGGAACGCAAAGGATACGGCTCATACAAAAGCGGAGCGGAATATACTGGAGGAAGTGAAGCATCCCTTCATCGTAGACTTAATTTATGCCTTTCAGACTGGTGGAAAACTCTACCTCATCCTTGAGTATCTCAGTGGTCAGTATATCAAACTCTGTCACCTCCTTCTTGGTATCTTCCATAATGGAGATTTTGGATTTCTTACTCTACTGATAAAAGGCCAGCTAACTATTGGCATGGTGTCTTAACAATGTAAAATAGATTACTATTTAAAATACATAAAATAACCTAAATAAGCCTTCTGATTCAATACAATAAAGATGACTGAAACATAAAATAGTTATTTTTTATGACGGTGCAGGAGAGGAGGGGTTTTGAGACTGTTTATTCCACCAGGCTTGTAATTCTTGTATGTTACATTTGGGTCCTCTGCAGTCCTAGAGTATCTGAAGTTTTCGTTCTGGCAGGTTCTTTGCAAAACAAGAAGGTGTTATTTTTATTTCACAGATAAGGAAACAGACACAGATTAGAAGCAATTTTCTCAAGTTATAACAATAGGAAAAAACAGAGGCAGAAGTGCTGTTATTTTTTTCAGCGTGCTCTTGTGATTTCTTTTGGCATTTCTTTAGTTGATAGAATTCTGAAAATAACAAAATGGTAAATTCTTAGTTGTTTTTTGTGAAATAACTTTCCATGGAGCAGGACAGAATAACTCTTGCTTATAGTTTTTTCCTAGAAAATAGATTTTTGACTGACTCAAAATGACAGAATGTACTTCAATAGAGTATAATCTCCTTTTTCTCATGACAGGAGGAGAACTATTTATGCAGTTAGAGAGGGAAGGGATATTTATGGAAGACACAGCTTGGTAAGTGAAACTTAGGTAAATTAGTAGGTTTGGGATTTTTTTTTTTTTTTCCTCAGAGTGCTTAAATGCTATATTCTGACTTGAAAAACTGTAACTACAGATTCATTTCACAGTGTAGTGAAAAGAGCAGTTAACTGAGTTTTGGGAAGATGTATCTATTTCCATACTTCCCAGTTTGTGCCAGTCTTACTACAGAAGTGGGTCCATTGCTGGTTGCTGGGTGAGGCTGTATGCCATAGGGTTGTGGTAAAGGAGGTGTTTTGAAGGATATTTTAACCATTAACTGGTAAATTCAGATTCTTCTAAATATATTCATGATTAAACAGTTACTGAACAGGTAAACACAATGCTGGCACCGTAATTTTGTGAATTGTGGAGTCCATATGCCTTTTGGCAAACCAACCTCAAAGGCATCATCATTTCTCTCGTTTATTCTTTCATAGGCTTCTAATGGTAGTTTTAAGGAACTGTTACTATGCGTGTAATAGTGCTTAAGATGCTTTCCATGATTGAATATGTCTAATTTTGTGGCATGTGTTTCCTTTCAGCTTTTACTTGGCAGAAATCTCAATGGCACTGGGGCACTTGCATCAAAAAGGAATTATCTATCGTGATCTGAAGCCAGAAAATATCATGCTTAATCATCAAGGTACAAATATAGTGACAGTTCCATTGCCGGTCATTTGAAAACAATCCTTCAAAGGTCACAACACTTCACTCTTACGTGTTAAAAATTCTGATTTTTTTAATGTTACTTATACAAACGTCAGATTTCTGGCAAGTCTTAAATTTTATATATTTAATTTCAGGTCATGTAAAATTGACTGACTTCGGATTATGTAAAGAATCTATTCACGATGGAACAGTCACACACACATTCTGTGGAACAATTGAATACATGTGAGCTGCATGGTGAAATAGAAAATATTACTCTGGTTTGGGGGTAATGGCTAAATTTTGCCTTTTTTAACTGATGGTTCATCTGTTCAGTCACTCAGGGAAACTTTACTTGATAAATGTGGTTTTGTTTGAAAACTAGTAGTCGGAATTAGTATTAAGCTTGTTAAAATACTTTCATATTTCCAATTTTTCTGATTATAGGGCCCCTGAAATCTTGATGAGGAGTGGGCATAATCGTGCTGTGGACTGGTGGAGTTTGGGGGCATTAATGTATGACATGCTGACTGGAGCAGTAGGTGCACAGTTATAATTGCATGTATTTCTCTTTGTAGCTTTTGTAGTTACCTGTATTCTAATTCAGATGGATGTATAAATACATATTTGCATATATACAGACTGCAAATAAGAAATAACTAAAATACAGCTACACTTAATTAACGTTGACTACAGTCATAGCTGCTGTCATCCAAAGAGTTATTTTCAAGTTCCATTTGCAGTAGTTTTACCTGCTTTATAAATTACTGAAGGGCATTCTGTGTACATGAATAAGAGACCTGAACAAGTCTTATTTTTCTTCCCATTCCAATGGTGCTTTCCAGCCTCCTTTCACCGGGGAGAACAGAAAGAAAACAATTGACAAGATTCTCAAGTGTAAACTCAACTTGCCTCCCTACCTCACACAAGAAGCCAGAGATCTGCTTAAAAAGGTACAATTTTAATGAATGTCAGTACTACATGTATATGTAGAAAGTAGAAATATAATGATACTACTATGGCTATTGAGCCCAAGCTTGGTTTATTACTAAATAATTCAGTCTTGTTTTGCGTGGTACAGGAAGTTATTTTCCTTGAAAATACAATCATTTTCTAACAAATGCAGGTCTTTCTGATTGTCCTGTATTTGTTCTGCATGGTGATCCTTCAAAGGAGGATGATTCGTATCAGAACTAGTCTACTCTTAACAGTGGAACTAACTTTGCTTTTTTGGATGTTATTTCTCATTAAGCTGCTAAAAAGAAATGCTGCCTCACGTCTAGGAGCTGGTCCTGGAGATGCTGGAGAAGTTCAGGTAACTTTCTCTTAATTGAAGAATTCTTAAATTACCTCATTGAAAATAAACCAGCTTTGAGGCGAGAAGGAAAGAATGTCTGTCTGTCTTGAAGTGTAATGAGCAAAAAGGCAGCCATGTGTGACAGCTGATCAAAATCTGAATGCTTTAAAGCTTAACAAAAGCAGCTGCCTACCTGTTGGATAACTTGAGATTTGGAAAATAACTTTTAATCTTTAGCTCTGTCTTCCAAGGGATCTTCTCTCCTGGTTGCACAATGCTAATAGTAGAGTCAGCCATGTAAGAGCAGTGATACTCTTAGAGTCTGATGGAAAACCTCCCAGCCCTTGCATTTAGTGCAGCTCTTCCAAGGGTGAAGTGTTGTTAGATCCATTTGTTGACGTGTAGTTAGAAGTTGGGTGTTGAACTAGATGATCTCTAGAGATCCCACGTCATTCTGTGGCAGAGGCCTAGTTCCTGCTGCTTCCAGCTTGACTGTACTTGCAGTGAGATTAACAAGGTACTAGAGAATCCACCTTATTTCACAGTTCTAATGATTTGTTATTAATACAGCGTTTTTTTGTTATTTTTAGACACCTAACTTTTAAAGTTGAAAAATGTAGAGGTGTTTTGCATGTAAACTGGCTTTTTCTAATACTTTTAAAGAAAACACAATAGGGACGTGTGTTGTCCAAGTTGGAGGTATGGTATCACTTTTCAGCTCTTCCAGCTATTCTGCTATAGTGCCACAGACTATATTGCACTAGACCCATATGTGAATTTGGAAAGGAAGACACCACAGGGTGTCAGAGAGGGGCTGAAAAGAACATGCTTAATTCTCAAATTTCTGTGATTTATATGCAGAAGGCGGGTTATGACTCTGTGCTGTTGCTAACTCTTGTAGGCTCACCCGTTCTTCAGACACATTAACTGGGATGAGCTGTTGGCACGAAAGGTGGAACCTCCTTTTAAACCCTTGTTGGTATGTACTCAGAATGCTGTGAGATATTCCTCATGTGCCTTTAGGAAAGGTCTTAAACAATGGTGGGATCTAAAACTTAGAACCACTCACTCTTACAAACTGGAGTACCACTGGTTTCTGGCACTTTAAATAGTTAAATGCCTCTATTTTGGTTACTAGTTATCAGATTCACTGGTAAACGAGAGAGAGAAACTACCTGATGCAGATTTCTTTTTTCCTGAGAACTGATGCTGAAACAATATTTTAAAAAGATCTCTTTAAGTCTCCACACAGTATGAAATACTGTTTGTCATGAGCGTGCATTTCTGTCTCATTACTCTCTAGTCATGGTACTCATCCCTCACTAGAGTAGGATCTTGCTTTTTTTATGTGGGAAGGTGGCAAAAACCAGCTGAGAGCTAATTTAGCCTTCTGTTAAGTCTCCTGGGGGAGGAAGGTTCTACTTGAGTTTTAATTCCTCCTGCTTTTAATCTGGAGGTTAAACAGACTCACAAGAGCAGTTATCTCTGAATTTCTGCTTCTTGACATGGTACAGTAAGTCACTACTTAGTCGAAACCAAGATGATAAATAGTTGCTAAGCAAAAGTAAATCAAGTCACCTAATTAAGCATGTTTGCTTATTAATATTTACAAAGCATCTTGTGCATTATAGGCAGTAATTAAATTTTTACCTCAAACCAGTGATGTGATGAATAAGCCTCTATTATCCTATCTTACATTTTGATGGTGTGGAGTGTCTGTCTTTTTTTCTTCTCTGGGTACAATTAGCTACCTCAGCAGTGTGTACTGCCACCCTGATAGTTCCCAGCTACTAAAAATCTCACTTTAACCTGACTTGGGCATCACTAATGTTGAACATGCTACAGCAACAGGGTCTTGGACCTCTTTTTCTCACCATTTTGAATGATATTTGAAATGATACAAGACTGATATTTCCAAACAAATTATTGAAGATAGTTTTTTTGTTATTGGCAAATATTAGGAAAGTTATTGTACAAATCAGATTGTTTTTGAAAACGTGCTTCTATGGTTGCATGAAGGGCTGTACAAATGGATACACACTGCCTTTTCTGTTACACTTAGGAATGAGAGAAGGAATCTTGGGATTATATCTGTTGCTCTTTGAGCAAATTAAACAATATTCTTCCTAGTTGTTTATTCCAGAGTTGTCCTCCATCCCTCTCAGTATAAACACTTCTGTATCTGCAAAACGGGGATCAAATTATCTGGAGAGGCTTCCAAAAAGTAATGGTTGCAACTGTTCTATACTGGTTGTGACAAGAGCTAAACTTGCAAGAAACTGGCATTGTATTTCTAAAAGTTTTTGTTTGTAATTTGAGAAAAAATTTTTTTAAGGCATCTTCTTAATTTGTGTTCCTTTTTGATCCATAATTTTTGCCCCTCCCCCTTGCCTTTATTTCTCAGTGTCAGTGCCCATAGTGACCTCCCACTGGCAGCGACAGGATTCCGACACCACTCCAGGGTTTTACTACAGCAGAGCTCTGCCAAAAACCTATGGAATGGACTCCATCCAGAGGCTACACTGATCACCGCTAAGCCATTTGGTTGATATCTGTAATATAAACCCTTAATCATTTTGTTTTTGCAAAGCAATCTGAAGAGGATGTGAGCCAGTTTGACTCAAAGTTTACACGTCAGACACCAGTTGATAGCCCAGATGACTCTACTCTCAGTGAAAGTGCCAACCAGGTCTTTCTGGTAAGTAGCCAGGGACGAGCGTGAAACTCTGAAGAGGTTTGTTGTGTGACTTGGAAACTGTAGGGCATTTCAGGTAAATTAATTCTATTGCATCTTAACATCTGATACTTGAAGGAAACTGGCGTAATTTTAAACACATTCCACATCAGGTTTGAAAAACATTTCAAGGCTTTGAAAATACTTAGTGTGATTATTGCTGACGTTTTCTATATATAGATAAATCACCCATCAAGTGTTCTTACTTTCTGTCAGCATTCTGATTCAGAGTTGCATTATGAGCTCTGACCATGTGATTGCTTTTATCGTCATACAGAGAGAGCAATGTCCATTCTATAGATCCAAATTAATTACATTGAGCATGCCTGTGGGAGTCTTGTGATCTGAGCAGAAATACGTGGGGTGTGCAGGGTGAGGAATTCCCTAAAGTCCTGCTGTTTGCTTTAGGAAGTGAGTAGAAGTTCGTATGCCTACATTTACTCTCCTTTTTACAATTCTCATTTCCTAGTTCATGACAATCAGAACTCCACAAGTGCTTACAAATGTAAATCTTGCCTTTAAGTGACAGAGTGTTCATTCCTGTTTTGCAGGGTTTTACGTACGTGGCTCCATCTGTACTTGAAAGTGTAAAAGAGAAATTTTCTTTTGAACCAAAAATCCGATCGCCTCGCAGATTCATAGGTAGCCCTAGGACACCAGTCAGGTATCTTTTTTTTTTTTACTTTCCTCCTTTCTTTTTTTTTTTTTGTAATAGACTTTTTGGCAAGTAATTGATATAGAGCTGCACTACAAATAAAACAGGCAGCCTTTCTTCTCAATAAGCCCATGGCTTCCATGAGAAGTGCAGCATCAATCCTGTTTTACAAACCACATTATTAGGGTCAAATCTCTGGTGTTTGGCAGCACAAAAAGTACGAATTGGCTTTTGCTGTTCAACACTGATATGGTCTCAGTCTGGTGATTTTGTACACCGTTCCTCTCAAACTCTTTCAAAACACCCTAAGTACTTATGTGCTGCTAAAGAGTCATATTAGTACAGAAAATTCCTTCTGCAATCACCTAGAAATAAATCCTCACTACTCAAATGAGAGAATTTTGCTTTACAAGAGACTGGTAGAAGCCAGATGTGGAAACTCTCTCAAACCTCTAGAATTGAAAGGAAGAATTATGAATTATTGCACTCAATAGGCATTTGAGTGCAGGTTCCTGCAGAGTAAAGGACGTACCTTGGTGCTGTGTGTATCTTCATCTCTGATTTTTATATTTCTTGTTTTAAAGCCCTGTAAAGTTTTCCCCTGGGGAATTCTGGGGAAGAGGTGCTTCTGCCAGCGCATCAAATACTCAGACACCTGTGGAATATCCAATGGAGACAAGTGGAATAGAACAAATGGATGTGACAGTCTGTGGAGAGGCCTCGGCACCGCTTCCAATCCGGCAACCAAACTCTGGGCCATATAAAAAACAAGCTTTTCCCATGATTTCCAAACGACCAGAGCACTTGCGCATGAATCTATGACAACACCATTTTTTTAAGCCTTTGAAGGTGGAAAACAAAGGACGGACATAAGCCCCCCTGAAGTTGAAATGCGAGGGCTCGTATGGTTTACTTTTAAAAAGTGACAGTATCAAAGAGTCAGTCCTTGCACAGAGCGACTTGGAAAGCAAAGAAAAATGGATTTTTTTTTTTCTGTCAATCAATGGTGCATAAAAAAACTTTAGAAAATGGTATTGCAGAACTCTAGGCACATCATCTAACTGATTCGCAGTGACATCTTCTCACCTTATCAAGGATTTTTCAGCTTGATAGCTTGAAACTGACAGTATTAAGGGTCAGGATGTTGCTTCGGAATCACAGGTCTAGTCGTGAATGTGTCGAGGAGGGTTAGCCCTTTCACTAGGCAAACTATGAAATGCCTATATGCTTGCATCTGAGGAATAATTAGCATGCAAGCTTGGTTAAGCTGTTTCCTACAATGGGGTGGAATCACAGATGAAAGATAAAATTAATTGGTATTTCACATTCAAAACATAATGAGTTTTTTATATATATAAAAATATATATTTTTCAAATAGATTTTTTTGATTCAGCTCATTATGGAACGTATCCCAAAATTTAAAAAAAAAAAAAAAAAAAAGGCAAAATAATTGGTTGCTGTGAAGAAAGCAAAGGCTCTAGTTCTGATTCTTCTCCTCATGAAACAACAAATCAATAAGCGAATCGCTCAATGACCAGCTTGGCAATGTGGGGTGGGAGAGAACTCTTTCACTTGCTTCCCCAGCTGAAATCCCTGTTCCTGCAAAGACACCCGGATCTAATCGAACGGCAGTGCTGCTATGTTCTAGGCTTAACTGGAAGCCACGGGCTCACACACGTGTCCTGCTTATTTCATCCATGTCCTCAGCAGACATTTCACTGGGAAAGATCACTTTTGTATCCGCTAGTCCTTAGGTGGAGACAGCCCGAATGCCTTCAGATTCTTACCCACAGAAAAGAGCAGGAAAAAGTGCATCGGAATTACAAGGTCAGTGGAAACACATAGGAAATACCACAGGAAACATAACCAAATTCTGCCTAGCATAAGGAAATAAACCTCTTTTGTAACCAGTGGGTAAGAATTTGAGGAATTTTGGTTTTTTTTTTAAATAAAATTTTGCTTCTGGGAGTTCCCCGCCATTATACATTTCTAAATTTATCAACATTTTTTTTTCTATGCTGGGGCAATAAATTTGCTGATTGTATGAGAAAAGTGTTAAATGGCCTTTCAGTGAATGTCTTCCACAGTGGGTCAGAACTTTAGCGACTTAATTTAGGAAACATGTTCTAAGGACACTATTTATGTTTTTGAAATTGTCACAATCTGTACAAATGACTTACAGGTACAAAGAATAAAATAAAGGTAACTTTACCTTACTTAAAATACTTCCTGCCTTAAAGAAAGCATTTCCATGAACATAGCTGGTGAAAGGGTTAATATCTGCAGAGCTTTACACTAGTTAGAGTGTGTATGGTGTGTGCGTGTGTGTGTAGATGATCATGCAACTGCATACAAGTCCTGTCACTTTTTGCCTGCCACCCGTTGCATTATCTTTAGTCAAACTGTGCAAAGTCTACTTCTAGCGTTTCACAACAGTAGGGATTTTTGTATAGATTCCGCTTCCTCTGTGTATACTGAATCTTTTTGAGCCATAGGATCCAAGCCATAAAACTCTCGAAGCAAGCTGAATCCAATTAGTGCTGTTTTCTAAAATTTGCAAGTCAGAAGGATTCATCGATACCTTGTTGATACTAACAAAGAACCAACAAAAAAGATGGTTATGATTGAGCAAAAATTAGTGTGGGTATTTTTTTAATTTCTTCCTGATAAGCCTTTTGCTGGAAATTTCCTTTTTTTTTTTTTTGGGTGTTTTTTTTTGTTTTATAGGCAAATCAAATTCCCTTAGAGTGCCATCACTCGTGCTGGCAGACTGCCATGTTTGATTTGGCAATAGGGCCACCAGTGACATGTTATGAACCTGCAATCACAGTGCTCCTGGGTACTTGCAAATACTCACCACTTGAAGCACTGCCTCTCTGTGCCACTTGTTCACATCAGTTTCCTAACGTGTATAAAAAAAACTGGTGGGTTTTTTTTTTCTTTTGAGGCAGATCTCTCTTGGTCCTAGTTACAGCTAACAGTTGTTTTTTTGGTTGGCTGGATAAAACTGTCCAGTAGAATTGGTTAAAAATATGGCTGGCAAGAATGGCAAGAGTTGTTTGTCTGAGTTCACTGATTAATTACGGAAACAATTCATCGGTTTTAAAAAGTAAATTTCATGTATTGTTCAATGTTTCATCCCATAGATTATAAGTTTAATTCCCTACCATAACTGTGAAACTTCTGGAGTGTGACTCAGACAGCAAGCACACACTATGCAATATGGTTTATCCTGTATTTATTTGTAAAAATATCAGACATAGATCCTCTATATATATATAATAGTGTCAAAATTACTATTCGTGAACTAAGGGGAGTGGAGTTCTAGCTCCTGTCTGGCTATTTCAGATAAGTGCAGAATGCATTGAATATTGGAGAGCTTAACAAGTGCTTTCTTTTGTTCATTTAAAAATGTCTTAAATTTTTCATTAGAGTATAGAATCTTATTTTTTTTATTTTGTACAAGCTGCGCTTTTTTAATTATAATCACTGAAAAATTCACTATAATTTGATTTTATAGGATTTTTGTAGCATTACAAAAATATAGTAAAACTGAGGTTAATACCTGTTGTGGCTAACCATATAAAAGTATTAAATCTTAAACTTGAACAAAAGTCATATTTTTTTTTACTAGATGTTAAATAGGGGAATATTTTGTTCTGCAGGTCATGATCACAAAAGGTTTATAGGTCAGCTGTGTTACCAGCGGTTTTTCTTTTCCCATTTGATGCAGAAACTATTCTGGTATAAGGTATTCAGAATTTCATCATTTTTCTCTGTGGGAGTGATGCATACATTTGATGCCATTCGTGTACTAAATTGTAATTTTGGGAATGCTGGAATAATTCCTACCAAGACTGTCTTAATTGTGCCATCTGACATTTGAATGTCATCCCGGTATTAGCTCATAATAAAAGATAAAAAGAAATGAGTCAATTGTTCTTTTGAATATCCCTTTTTTTTGGTCTTGCTGTCTAAAAGCTGAACTGCTGGAGAACGTTTAATATTTAAGCCCACTCTAACTATACAGTGGATGTTTACTCTGGGTCTGTTCTCTTTTTACTACTAACTCCCAACCTGCTCTCATTGTTAATCAAAAATTGCATCCAACACTGAGGGAAACTTGTTGTTCTGTTGTTCTTAGGCCAAAAGCTTGGGTTTGGGTTGTTTGATAAAACTCTGTCTTTACAGCAGGATAGTTGCTGTTTATTTTACCAGTTTAGAGGGAATTCTTTTACCCAAAGGGGCAGAGAAGGAGGAGAAGTAATTAAGAATGAGGCAAATTACTGAAATATCCTTCCTCCAGATCCCTGCTGCTATGATATATTGTATGCAGTTCCTATGTATGAACTTCTACAGATTGTTCTCTTCTAGATTAACTCAGCTTTGTAGCCGCCTTCAAGAAACAAATTTGAGCTGCCTTAGTAGAAATGAAGGTAAATCCCTGTTCTGTTTTTCATCTTTCACAGTTTATTGGAACTAAATACATTCAACTGCTGAATGAGATGGATGTGAATAGCAATTAAATGCAAATTTAAACATATGCTAATCCAAGTGACCTATTTTTTAATTTTTTTAAGGAAGTGGGTAGGCCCTAAATAGAACTGTGGATCTAAATCATTGTCTTTCATGACAGCTTTGAAGGGGGAGGGAGGAGGAATCCTGCTTAGAACTTTAAGGACCTGCCAGATGTTAGTTCTGATGGGTGTCTTGCCAAGGGCTGGTACCTTCCCTGGGTATCTGGGGCCCTTAAGAAGTGGCTGTTGGTTGCCATTTGTCATCATCTTCTCTGTTCTGTCTCCTGCAGTGTCAGAGGTGTCTGTCTGTGTGTCTGTCTGTGTGTGGAGCAGGGCAGCCACCCCAGCCTCACTGGGCTTGATAGGACGAGTCACATCTGGATAGCGTGATGCTGACCAGCGGATCAGAGGGGATGTCGCTCGTGGATGTAAGTTATTCAACCTTTTTTCCCCTCTCTATAACCAAGATGAGAATGACTTGTTTCATTTATCAAGTGTAAATCTAAAGTGGTTGACCAAGATCTCTTTTTACTGCTTTGTTTTTAATAAACTGTTTGATGATATTACTGGGTTTGGAAAATTTTCGCTTGATCTTAAAGGGGGGAAAAAAAAAATCACCAAAAGGTAGAGAGAATAAAAGAGAAGTTGTTCCCTGGTCCTGTCTCTGACCAGTATTCACCCCTGTCTAGGAAGATGTTGTTACACTATCCATCAGAAGAAGAGCAAAGGATCAGCAACAACCCAGGGTTAACTTTAAGCGTTGACACCATGTTTTGTTGTGCTCCATAAAATAGTCTTGGTGCACTTTATAGACCAGATGACACTGTCAAATTCTTGTCTCGAATTTTTTCTTAACCACAAGTGTAATAATTCTAAATTAGTTTTCTAATTTTAGTAATAATGCTGGCCTTGATCCCTTAATTCTTCAATGCCCACTATCTGTCTCAGAGACGAGCTACCTATTGAGGTATGTAGTTTATAAATACTATTGCTCTATAGCAAAAGAGTATTTAGGTCAGGTTAATTTCTTCCAAATTTCCTTGCATACTTTGAGTGTGTATGTGTAAGGCAGAGTGTTTCTTGATCTGCAACTACCTTCCCAATTCATCTTAGATCTGCCAGAACTAAGCGCACTTAGCTTTGTGCTGTCATAAATCTGTGATTCTATTCTATAATTCT
>BJBW01011067.1:113159-175042 GCA_004320125.1 Scolopax mira | reverse complement strand
TTTTTAAAAATGGGTGTGATGTTTCCTTTCTTCCAGTCTGCAGGGACTTCACCTGACTGCCACAACTTTTCAAATATGGAAAGTGACTTGGCAACTACATCAACCAGTTCCTTCAGGACTCTGGGTTGTATTTTATCAGGGCCCATGGACTTGTATATCTTCAGGTTCCTCAGTTGATCACATACTATGTCTTCACTTACAGTGGGAGGGACTTGGTCACCAACTTGTGGGCCATCAACATGGGAGCTAGGAGGAAAGGGGTTGCCAATGAAGACTGAGGCAAAAAAGTTGAGAACTTCCACCTTCTCCTTGTCTGTTGATACAAGTTCCCCACTGTGAGATAATACCTGTTTTTATGACAAACATGACATTTATGGAGAAGCTACAAGGAATCTTCAGTGGCAGAAAATGAGTAATATCTCAGGAAAAAAAAAGTAATTGTCTCAGAGATTGTTAGCAATTTTGACATTTTTTGTTCAACTGGAGTTAGCTCATGTATGAGATGGCCATCACAAAGTTTGGGTTGCTTAAGAAAGTACTGAGATCAGACTTTTCTTAAGAAGTCTTAGGGCTCATGATTTATTAATGTATTGTTTGCAGTCAGATGAGTCATGCAAACTCATGAGCCAATTTTAGTACCAGACAGTGAGTTAATTTTAGTCATGAATCTTCTGCTGGTTATTCGAGCTGACAGAAATCATAAGTATTTTGGTTTTTCTTTGTCTTTATGATATCATCCTGTAATTCAGGTGAGTTTTTATTGAATAAAACATTTCCCAGTAAAAACTCAATCTGTGAAAGCCTGTTTGAAGCATACTCAATTGCAGTCCATTTCAGATTGCCAGAAATAGATGTACAAACTGAATTCAATAGCTAAAAGATGAAGTGACAATGCGAGTTCTGCCATTATTTCCTCTGTTTCAAATCAATATTTCTTGGTGTCTCTTTTGTATTCATGACGGGTGAGGCTGAATAAAGATAATCTTTATATCAACAAATGCTCTTGAACTACACAATTATAACTAATTTCAATCAAGTACTTGTCTAAAATTAAGTCATATGAATGGATTTTGGGTCTCTCATTATCTTCACTCCAACCCATTTAATAGTAGGGTTCTTCTCAAGTAGGTGGCTCATGCCAGTCTTCCACATGGTGTTATTTTTAGTGTTTGCAGCATCCACATGAAATTGCTCATCCTTATTTTATATTCTGAGCAAGCGCTGTAAGGATTATCATCTTGTGCATCTTGAGAGACATGCATGTCTCAGTCCAGAAGAGAAGTGGCAAGATTATATACATTTCTTTTCACGCTGTTTCTGGTATTGCTGGTGGTCAGCATTTCAAAGGAGAAGGGAGTACACTTCAGTTAATTGGCTTTTGCATAAAGCAACTACCACTGAATGGTTGATAGGTCAAAGTAATTCTGTTTGCCTGATAACTGCTTATTTCTTTTGATCTCTCTCTCTTTCTCACAATTTACCTTGTATTTTATTCACAGTATTTATGAAGTTTTAAGCTTTTTACTGTCCCAGAAATAGTTGCTTAAAATGTCTACATTACACTGGAAAAAGTGAAGGGGGCGGTAATGGTAGCTGGTAGTTTTATTGGAGAACAGGAAAACTGAAATCCTCTGAATCTTAAAACTGTGTTTAATGATATTTTTCAGGAATTTCTATTACATCACGATGCTGAGGGATCCGGTGTCACGGTATTTGAGTGAATGGAAGCATGTCCAGAGGGGTGCGACTTGGAAAACTTCCCTTCATATGTGCGATGGAAGAAGCCCAACACCAGATGAGCTGCCTACCTGTTACGAAGGAGACGATTGGTCTGGAGTCACTTTACAGGAATTCATGGATTGTAGCTACAACTTGGCCAACAACCGCCAGGTGCGCATGCTGGCAGACCTCAGCCTGGTGGGATGCTACAACTTGACTTTTATGAATGAGAGTGAAAGAAATATGATTCTTCTCCAAAGCGCCAAGAACAATCTGAAAAACATGGCCTTCTTTGGACTCACGGAATTTCAGAGGAAAACGCAGTATCTCTTTGAGAGGACATTCAACCTGAAATTCATTTCCCCCTTCACCCAATTCAACGTGACGCGGGCCTCCAATGTGGACATCGGTGAGGATGTGCGGCAACGGATAGAGGAGCTGAATTTCTTGGACGTGCAACTTTACGAATACGCGAAGGACCTGTTTTTGCAGCGCTTCCAGTACTCCAAGCAAGAGGAGCATCAGAAGAACCGGCTAAAGAGGAGAGAAGAGCGGCGACTGCTGCGGGAGCAGAGGGCTCACCAGGGGCCAAGGGAAGAGACAGCAGAATTCACCGTTACTGAAGATTATAATAGTCAAGTCGCAAGGTGGTGACACTCCTCCATCTTGACTAACCAATGAGAGGATCAGAGAGTTTGTGCAACTTGGCTACCTGGGAAGCCAAGGAATGCCTACCACTTTAGTAAATGAGACTGTGTCTGACAACTACCCCTTCTTGTCTCTGTTTTTCTTGGTTTCTGCCAGTGAGGAGAATATGGTTTTTTCTCAGCTGGCATTACTTAGTGTTATTAAGTGGCAGTAGAATAGATTCCTGTCCAAAAAGACTTCCTTCAAAGCCCTAAGCTATGAGGATGGTTTGAAGAGAGAGTGCAAACAGATGTACCCTATACAATCTAAGCTACCAAAACTTCTGCAGACATGAACGAAAAATTGAAAAAAAATAAAAATCTGTTGGTTCTTCTGTGATGGGAGAGCTGGTTTATTTCATGCTGTCCTTTGCAACTGTAGTGCATAGCTTTCTAGAGAATGAAGTGGAGGAAAGTGTATTGCTCTTCAAACTTCTACATGCTGTTTTGATTAAGGGAAGAATTTGGTGGGGTGATTAAAAAAGACCTAGGAAACATGGGATTGGGGCATTGTTTGTTCCGTTCTGCTAGCCAGACATCAGAGATGATATATAAGTGAAGTGATGAGGGAGGTTAGCTTATTTCTCCTCAGATGTTGAGAGTACCGAGCCCAGCCATGTAACAGCCATCTTTCTGAGTGTGTGTGGCAAAGGGAAGGCCTTGAGAAATGAGGTCCACATGGCAGCTGGGCACACACTGCAGAGATTATCTGTCTGGAGGCAATGAAATCAGCCTTCACATTCACAAAAGGTGAAGAGGGGCCAAGCAAACTACAGGGAAGAGGAAAGAGAGCAGGAAAAGCTTAAATATTAGTGTGACATTTTCCAGATTTGCTGTAAAAGCCTGGAGATATATTGTCTGTGAAGGTAGGCAGGTTTATGATATTGTCTGTTAAAATACATTGATAGCAAGTGAATACCATTCAAATTGGTTTTCTGTCTATCTACAGTAGTGGCTAGAAAAAAATCAGCTTTCATTTTTATAGGATGCATAATGGATATGTGGAAAGTCTTGATATTTATTACTCTGTATGAAAATTCTTTGTAAATTTATTGTTTTCACAATAAGAGATCTGTATCTGTTTTTTCTTCCTTGTCTAGAAAAAGATTCAATGGGTTCTTCCTCCACATGTTACATCCTTGTGGCTAAACTGCAACTAATTATTCCAATATTTTATGTTGTTCCATTCGTAATAGTGAAATTTTTAAGCAAGGGTCCTGTGCACCATAGATCTTTTGAGAGTTTTTTTCCTTCTTCTTCTTCTAGCATAAATGTAAAGCATTAGGAGGAAATTTCTCTAAGTGCCTCAACGTGGCTGCTAAATCGAGATGCTGAAAGTATATTATTGCATGCATGAATGGCTTTTACCTTACAGGTTTGCTAATTAGAAATACTGGAGTACCTGATGCGGATGCAAATTTCTCATTTATTTTCAAAATTGAAAGTTTTTATCCAGTCGGTAAAAAAATAATGTGTTACAGAAAAAAAAAAAGGCTGAATTTGCATATTTGTCCCTTCACTTCCAAATATTTTTTTTTTCACTGCATGCGGTATCTTCTTTCCTTCAGACAATGCTATTGCTACTTATCTATGCACAATATCAAAAATATGATCTAACTATCCTGTTGAGAGTTAATGCATACAATAATACATGAAACATGGAATATCATAACAGCTATTAAGTAGAGAAGAGGGCCACCAGGGTGATGCCTCATTATCAAAAATGCTGCCTTACTCCTGATTGTCAGTGTGCTACTCTTGGGGTGAGGAGCAGTGGGTTTTGGTCCCTAATACCTGTTCCAATGGTGGACCATGTGCATCTCCTCCCACCTCTGTGTTCAGAAGGGAAAAACATGGGATGGCAGATTGTTATTCTCCTGGATGAGCATGGGTTGTCTGCCTTAGAGAAGTCAAGGAGCTCTCTAGACTCCGTGGACAACTCCCTGGACTCCCATTGCCTGGAAGAAGCGTTCAGACACCTCATTCACATATGGACACTGACCTTGAGAGGTGAGATTAAATTGAAATATTTATGGTCTAGGACTGAAGCTTGCTCCGGGTGTCCTGTCTGCAGGATAGCAAGGCCATGAAGAGCTGAGCCTGACTGGTATTATTGCTCCTTTAGGCGCAGTGCAGGTAATTTGCAGCAAGCTGCCATCTTACCTGCTGGCACTGGACCTTCAGGCTGGGCTGGCCCTCACCCTTGCCCTGTGGAGGGAAGGAGCTTTCTGGCTGGTGATGCAGGGATGACAGGGAGCTGCTGCATAGAATCATAGAATGGTTTGGGTTAGAAGGGACCTTAAAGATCATCAAGTCCCACCCCCCCTGCCATGTGCAGGGACACCTCCCACTAGAGCAGGTTGCTTAAAGCCCCATCCAGCCTGACCCTGAGCACCTCCAGGGATGGGGCATCCACAACTTCTCTGGGCGACTTGTTCCAGTGTCTCTCACCATGCTCACATTTAAAAAATTTTTTTCTAGTATCTACTCTGAATCTCCCCCCTTTCAATTTAAAACCATTCCCCCTCAACCTATTGCTATACTTCCTGAAAAAGAGTCCCTCCTCACCTTCCCCATCTCTCCTGCAGGCCCCCTTCAGTTACTAGAAGGCTGCTATGAGTTCTCCCTGGAGCCTTCTCCACCTCTCTCAGCCTGCCTTCATAGGAGAGGTACTACGGCCCTCTGATTTTAGGAACCCTTCCTCCTAAGCATGACAAAAGGATCCACTTCCGATGTCCCTGCCTCTTTCCCCAGCAGGGCACCTCTCTGTACCATCACAGCAATGGGGGCCTCATTTTTCATTTAGAAAATGCAGTGTTACCTTTTCAGGAGAGAGAACTGAGAAATTGTTCCCTGCAGCCTCGCCAGTGACTGCAAGTATCAGTTTCAGATGTCTGAGCACACCAACCCTTCTCCAGACTATTCCTTCTGCCTGACAACGAAACGAAAAGCCTAATGAAGAAAATCGAAGTAGTCTTCGGGCAGTTTACATTAGCTTTAATAGTTTGGCAATACCTTAATGTGATGCCTAACCTTTTTGTCAGTCATTTCCCAGGAGACAAGATGAGGGTCCTGAAGAGCTGCTAATGTGCTGTAGCATCTGTGTTAACGGGATTATGCTGGGGATTTAGTTAAAATTGAAGTTGGGTGGTTGATTTGGGGTTTTTTTTTGGTCCCTGAAGCCTGTGTAGCAGATATCCCTGGTTGTGCAGCAGCAACAGAGGAAGGGTAGCAGCTGAGATCTTGCCTGTTGCCCCCCGGGACCGAAGAACCTGTCACCTCCTTCCCCAGCTCCAGCAGCAGCTCCAGCAAGCTCACCGCGCCAGCAAGGCTGGGTTTCTTAGCAGAATTTCCTGGCACGTGACAAAGAGAGCAGTTCAGAAACACTTTCAGGCCGGCTTCTGAGGCGCAGGTTTGCAGCTTTTTTCCTCGTGGGCACCGCGCCTGAAATAATGTAACGCAACAGCAAAATAAAGGCCCTGGTTCGTATCTCTCTTACTCCAGGTTTTCGTTCCTCTGACAGCACGGACTGCGCTGTAATTACACTGGCTGGTATAAGATGGGAGCACAGCATGTTTCTTTCAAAACCTTTGTGAGCAGCAGCGCTATAGGATTTCTGTCCATCATCCTGGCATTATTTTGTTGCTTAAACAAGGCAATTTGGCTTCTGCTACTGTGGTGCTGAAACAAATCTCATTCTTTTGTAATGGAGATGTACTTGCTAATCTCTCTCATCACATCCTCAGCACTGGCTGCCTTTTCCAGTTATAATTCACTGTAGGCTTGGAGCAGACAGAGAAACATATTCTGTCATTAAAACTTGTTCCTGGTAATTCGATGTCTAGTCCAAGAACTCAGCCTAGTGCCTCTGGGACATCCTTTATTAAGGAATGAAAGTTTATCCTTTCTTCCCCACTCATCAGTGCTAACAATAAAAACCTTTTTCACCATGAAGAAAGAGAAACCCACTGTTTCTGGTGTTGGCTATTCTTCACTGCAGCCGTGTTAACAGGGAGGCTGTGATAGCCTTGCTAAGTCTTCTACCCAATATGGGGTAGTTATTTGCAGGAGAACCAGGAGGTTTCTCATGTTGACTTTCTCGTTAACAAGTACTTCCTTCTGCAGTAGTGGGTTCTTGTTCCCCTCCCCACAGTCTTGTATCAGTTATGAGCGCTGATGTTATAAAGCATATCTCACTGAAACTTTTTTTTTCCTTCCATTGCTGTTCCCCTGGTTTATATGAAATTTTTTTTTTTTTTTTGGTCTTGGATAAGGAATACCTTGTTTGCAAGCTGGTGGGGCTATGAGGTGAATAATCACAATAAATTAATTCTGCTGGAGCAGCTTGCTGTATTCTCACTACACATGGCAAAAGCATGCTCAGAAAAGGTCCTCAGTTTGCACTGAAACACTTCTTTCAGTTTGATTCTTGTAATAAGTTCTTTGTTGGTATCTTGTGGAGGGAATGGATTCCAGAGCCTACAATGTCCTCGGCTTTCTTCTTGGCCATATCAGTAGTTCTGTGATTTCAAATAAATGTTGGCAGTGAAAAAAAATCAAGAGTTCTGATCAGTTGCCATATTTAAGATGAAAGGGTAAATTAATAGGCTGTAAATTACTTTATTCTTTAGGAATCTCCCTTCTGTTTATGTGCAATAACGTGTGTGAACTCTGCTACTAAGAGATTGTATTGTGAGTAACCATATCTACTTTTATTCCTATTTACAAAATAGTTTGTAGACCTAGGGATTTTCATTGATGTAAAGCACAATTTAATGAATTATTTAATGTGTTTAACCATTGTGATGTCAAAAGCAATTGTTTTCATATATTTATTTGTTGGTGGTTTTCTGTAAAATGATGCTTATTAAGAAATCTTTTAAAAATGAAGAAGTTTTGTTGAATATTGTTGGGTCCATGAATTACTTATGAGCAGCAAATAAACATCATTTGCGTTTTTGAAACACTAAATGTTCCACCTTATCTACATAGCCGTAAAAATGACTAAAAATGCTTCTTTCAGGCTGGTTTTAACCATTAGTAAAGATCCATTGTGACCATAATTATGTGGGGGGTTTTTTTAGCAAAACATACATTGAGGAGCAGCATTTTAATATAATTTACTGTTTAATTATGTTAGAGCCCAATACCAAATCTTTTGATTCCAGTTGGCTTTGGTGGACTTTATCTCAGATGAGTTAAGACAAGAGACTCAAGACTTGAATAGTCACCAGCACTAATTCAAGTGACCCCCATGTCAGAGTTTCCATACTTGGATTGAATTAAGACTCAAGTATGCAAATAGTGATAGTTTAATTCACTGGACTTCATTTCTACTCCAGCGGCACTGAGGACCAGTCTCATGAGCTGCTGTTGGGGAAGGAGGAGAAGCTGCATTCTGTTGCCACACCATTAGTCTTGTATGTATGTCCTTATATCTTCTGAGGGTGGGTGGACCTTGGGAAGAACTGGTTGCTTATTTGGACATACTATTTCACGTAAGTGCATGAATACAGTGAACTAGGACAGAGGTGGGAGCATGGAGGATCACAGACAGACCTGAGTAAGGAGGAACACTGACCTCTCCTTTACAGAGTAACTGAGGCCCTCTGTTCGGTCTGCTCCTTCCAGGAGCAGTCCAGGCCCCTGTTCTGTCAAGCCAAAACTTCTTCACATTTCTCAGTTTTCCCAACAACAAGCCTTGTAGACATGCCACATCCCTGGAGATGAGTCTCCAGGGAGAAAGAAAGAGAAAGAGAAGGCCACACTGTGGCAAATTAAAATGAAGTGACCATGACTCACCAGGTTTTCATCAAAGTCGACTGACCTCGGCTAAGTGCTGTGGAAAGCTCTACTAATGGTAGAAAAATACATAGTCTGCATGAGAAATTACTCTTGGGACACAACAAAGACAGCGGTTGATGAGGGCAGCAGCAGAAGGGAAGCTCTCAAAGGTTCTGGTTAGTTTTGTTTTCTTAATTGCTTTTCACAGCACCTTACACTCAAATAGCTACTGTTTAGAAAGCATCATTGCAAGCAGGGCTGTTTGAGCCTACAGTAATCAGTACCTCTCTAGAATTTTTTTCATATCAATCTCCCTTTTTTATTTATTTATTTCTCTAGCTCCATTCACTTCAACGTTGAATTCATCTGTTCTGCTGACTTGCTCTTGAAGTCTTTGTGTATGTGTACATATATGCGCCTGGACTCTTTAATATATTGGAGGCCCTTATGACCAGGTTGATAACCATGAAGAACTAGGTAAAGCTATACATATGCCTTGCAAGAGGACTGTGTTAGATAACCCTTTCTGAAAGGGTAGCCCTTTTCAGTGCTGTTAATGAAACCCCCACTGCAAGTTTCTATTTTCATGCCACCCATACCTATGCTAGGATACCACATTTTAGGGAAGCAAAATGGTTGTAGGACTTTGTAATCTCCAGATTTCTGGAGATTGTGGTGGTAGTATCTCACTGTTAACTTGAATCCTGCTGTGAAACAAGCTTAGTTCCTGGGAGACGGAGTTCTGGCCTCTGGAAACTCATACTATTGTTTGAAACCAAACGCTTAGAAGCTGATGGCTGATCCAGCTGAAGGCTGGATCCAGACAGTGAATGCCAGATGGGGATGGGGAGTTCATAATACTGGGAAGCAATTCAGGGTGCTAAAGAGAATCATCCAGTGCTTTTTATCATGCCCCAAAGTTGCCTGCCTGACCTCTAGCTGCTGTCCCCACAGGATTCAGGTCTCAGAACAGATGCTTTGTCCTATCTTAAACCCTGCGCAGATGTCTCAGATACCTGCAGATCTCTCTGCAACACCAGTCTCTCTCCTAGAGACTAACAGTTAAGGAATCCAAGTAATTCTCTGCGAGCTGAGAGTCCATCATGGTTACCGGTTGTGAGCACAGAATTAAATGCACTGCAGGGCAGTGTGAGTGAGAGAGGAGCAAAATGAATGCTGTTACATTTCTGGGTCCCGCATTCCAGTGAAAGCAGCTATGAAGCAGGGGCAGCAAGATGGTAAATGAAATAAATGTCTGTATTGATGGTAAATATTACTATATAGCAAAAGGAGAAATGGATTTTGCCACCGGAAGACAGATAAATTTTTTCCTCCTATATGGTTACATTTCAAGAAATACATCAGAAAATTTTACTGTAATGTGCAGTTTATGGCACAGTTAAAAGCAACAGTGAGACTCAGCATTGCTGGACTGTATTATGTATGGTTGGAGAAAGGCTTTGGTTTTCAAGATTTCATTCGCATTCGTTTCTATTTTAGCTGCAGAGGCTATAGAAGGTGTGACACCTTTGAGCATTTGCTAAGAAATTCGTGAGTATGCCCTTAAATTTCCAAATATGAGCAAGTGAGATTAGACAATGTGGAGGTAAGTCGGATTTATAAATCCTCCTGTTCTGTACAAGCACAGAGTGCTGAAAACATGTAACGGTGAGAATAAATAAGGCCTCCCCTACGCAGACAAAGGGACTACTGCAGGAATTTGTCCTCTGGGTAGGCGGCTCTGAAACATATTGAGTGAGATTCCTTTCAGGTGAGTAGAGCTCAGCTGGCAGCCAACCTCCTCCTGCAACCCCTAGGGCACCCCCTTAACAGGTGATGGAGGCAGATGCACTTTCAGGGCACATGCATCCGGCCTGCTTTAGACATTTACAATGGTGTAAGAAGAGTCTCGTCCCAGAAACGGCTCCTTCCCCTCTCCATTTGCAAATGGGGAATGAGAAATCCCTGAATGTACTTTAGAGGAGGTAAAGCCTCAGCCATGAAAGAGGACGAGGGAGCAGCACTTGACTTTTGAGAAGACTGTGCTTGACATGGAAGTAAGACTTCCAAGTAGATAGGTCTAGAGATGTTTGAAGATGCGACAAAGGCCAGAGGGGGAGAGTTAAGGACCAAGAGAGGTGATCTGGTGACCCTCTGTGCAAAGGTGATGATCAAAACCACTGTAATGAGCGAGGTAGCAAAGAAATAGGAGAGAAGTGGGGAGGCGTATGAGCATCAGAGAGACAAAGAGACACCCACTGCAAAAGGCAAATGTGGGTGTAAAGATCCCCAGAAAAATCTGCTTAGCTATGCAAATCTCAAGGAAATAACTGGCAGTCGATTTTAGTGGATTTCTGTCTTACTCAGAAATCTTTATGCAGAGTATTTAATGTATCCTTGAGTCCAACATCTGCAGGGGGCGTGCGAAACTGCCCATGTTCTGCTAAAAGTAGGCAAGGCCACCCAGCAGCCCCTCTGGGATTTCACTTCCACGGTGCCACATCCAAGTGAGGAACAAGCAGCCCCCTATGGCCACACAGACACGCAGGGACCAAGCGATGCCTCCCTCTGTCTACAACAAGTTTAGAGTTGGTTTTGCTGCTTCAGTTGTGAGATTGGAAATCTGGGACTGTTGATGCTGGTGGTAGCGTCACAGCTACAGAAGACAGGAATGCTAATAAATGGCTTGTTGTTCAATAGGAATAAGGAAACAGCCCTAGGTGAAATCAGCAGCAGCAGTCAAAAATAAAACTTTATCCTTACTATAATTAACGTTGCAATCTAATTGGCCCGCAGATGCATGGTGTTCTGGTCAGGACAGGGTTTTAGCAAAGAGGTCACGTGAAAACACTGAAAGCGTGAATGTTTTGAAAGACTTCAATGCTGCACAGCTCCAGGTGTGGTCCAGGGGAGCAGTGGGGTTTCTCCTCATGAGACACTGGAGGTTAAAACGTGTGTGTATGCTTGTGTCTGTAAGCCATACCCACGTGTGCACACACGATGTGTCTGTCAAAATGCATCCCCTGGCCACTTGCATACAGTTTGGACTGATTCCTACATGCTAGACCCATATGCTTTGGATGCCTATTCAGAGAGAGCCCAACCATGCAACCACCTTTATTTTGAGGGATGTTTTTATGTAAGGACCAGATACAGAGAAATGGTCCTCCATCCATCACAAACTTCTGAGAGTGGGAGCTTTTCCCCACCTGCTGTATTGCCAGAAGCTCAGCAATGGCTTCCTAGCTTGAGAGTGTCCATCCATGAGATGGAGCCACCTGATCTTTCTGTTCTGTCTCCATTCTTTTTAAATGCTTGCTGGTGGTAGCAAGTGGTTTTGCAGAACATTTCAAAGACAGTACTCATTTCAGAGATGAAGGTAGAATAAGAAATACTAAATCCCTTCCCCAGTCCCCCACCATTCTTGGGCATGCTGTAGGGATTTGTATCAATGCCCTCTCAGGGACTAATGCTTCTTCCAGCAAATCCTTTCCTCTGCATCAAGGTGCTTTTATGAACCATGGAACAAGTTCCCTATCTCATGTTAGCTTCTTCAGACCTTTGCTGGCCTTGCAGCTTTCCTTGCTTTATCTCCCTCGCTTTCTGAGTTCTTTTGACACAGCACGTAGTTTCTGTGTCTGTCCATGCACTGGGAGCTCTTCTCAGCTTCTTCCTCCTTGGTCAGTACTGGGGGAACATAGCAATACCCTTGCCCCGTGCTAAGGTCCTGCTCTCCATGCAGAGAAAACAAGAACAGATGGGTTAAATGGCAGCTACAGCCACCCCAGCTGTAGTGAGTCAAGACTTTGGGATGTGTCCTCAGGACTGACCATCTGAATTGTATAGCAATAGGCTTTCTAAGCTGTGTGTTTGTGGGAATTATATGGCAAATAAATGAGTTGCAGTTTATGAAGGGCTTAGATAAACAATCATAGGAAGTTTCATCTTCTATTTGGATCAACTGGGCAGCTAACTCAGCAGATCATGGGCTGAATTTAAATTTCTCCTGGACCTGAGCCAGGCTTGTCTTTGCCAGATTTTGTTTCAAAGAATGATCTTTATTTATAAACTCCAAGGAGAATTTAATTAATCAACATTGTTTATGCCACATTTAAACCTACTTAAATAAATCACAAAATGGAATAAGTATCTGAAGGAATTAATATGTAGGTAATATGTATTTCTGATACTCCTGGGCAAAATACGCACAAAATACGCACTCTTGAGTCATAAGGTTCCCAGGCTTGAGAAATACAGGCACTAGTAGAGTGTGACTCATCTTCTGAAACACCTACCTATCCCAGAACATACTAATCTGCCTTTTTATTTCTCTGTACTATGAAGGGAGGTAAACCGAAGAAATCTAAAGCAGAAAAAATGTATCTGTAGGCTCTTAATTTTTATGCTTTGATGGCATTCCCACTGGATGAACCTAAGCTACAGTGACCTTTTTAGCTTAACTAAGAACTCTTCCTGGCTCATCTCCCTCTACCAACAAGAAACTATAAATATTTACATTAAAAACAGTTTGTGGAAGAGATGAACTAGGGCTGAATAGACTTGCATCCTCTCTCTGATGGTGGCCCAAGTGGCTTCTTGTCAAAGCAGGAAAGCATATATACACGATCAATTGTCTTCTAGCTGCCAATCATTTTCAGGCCAAGGGCTCTTTGACCAAATTCAGCATCTCTGAATTTAAGAGGGCTTTTCATAGTCTTTTTTTTTTTTCTTCTTTGGATTTATCCAGTTGCTCCTTGAACTCAAGTATCAACTTCTGGTACCTTTTAGATTAACCATGCTGAAAGTTTCATGAACACAACAGGACACTTTTGATTGTTTCAAGTTGGACACCTTCTAGTTTCATTTAAAGATTCCAAATTATTACATTGGAAGAGACACTGAACAACAAGTCCCTGCTTATTTTCATGCAGCTCCTGATTTCATGGTTCTCTGTCATTTGTGTCTCTCTCCTCTTTGTCTGTACCAGGCAGAAGAGCATAAGACTGTGCAGCAAGTATCCATGTGGTTGATTATCCTGGATGAGTTTGCCTGGAGTATTTCTCATGCTGCTACATTTTTCTTTGGAGATGGGAGGACCAAGATTGCCCACAGTACTCACTATACAAGTGCACCAAGGATTTGTGGGGTGAATATAAGCAATGTCTTCCATTTTACTCACTATTCCTTTCGTAAGATTTCCTCTAAAACAGTTTTGGAATTTTCTGACCAGTTTTCTGTCGGTTCTGAGCACAAGTTGGACATTTCCATAAAATTATCTATTCTAATGGCCAAATATCATTTCCAAGTAGCAATAGAACTGAGAATTCAGAACAGTGTATGGAAAGTTAAGATTAGGTTTTTGTCCCCTACATTCCTCACTTTAAATTTATCTATCTAAACTGAATTTCACCTGTCATTTTATTGCTGTCATGCCATGTCATTAGGGTCTTCCTCAATTCACACTTAACCTTAGTCTTTAGTACCCTGAATAATTTAGCAGCTATTCTCCAGCACAGATTAGAATCATAGAATCATAGAATCATATGGGGTTGGAAGGAACCTCTGGAGATCATCTAGTCCAAACCCCCTGCCAGAGCCGGTCTACCTAGAGCACACTGCACAGGAACTTGTCCGAGCAAGTTTTGAATGCCTCCAGAGAAGGAGACTCCACCACCTCTCTGGGCAGCCTCTTCCAGTGGTCAACCATTCTCACAGTAAAGAAGTTCCTCCTCACGTTTAGGTAGAACTTCTTATCCTCATGTTTGTGCCCATTTCCTCTTGTCCTGTCACTGGGTAACACTGAGAAAAGACCAGCCCCGTCCTCCTGACACCCACCCTTTAAGTATTTGTAAGCATTGATCAGATCCCCCCTAAGTCTTCTCAAGACTAAAAAGACCCGAGTTCCTCAGCCTTTCCTCATAGGAGAGATGCTCCAGGTCCTTAATCATCTTTGTGGCCCTTTGCTATACCTTCTCCAGCAGTTGCCTGGCCTTCCTGAACCGGGAAGCCCAGAACTGGACACAGTGCTCCAGATGGGGCCTCATCAGGGCAGAGTAGAGAGGCAGGATGACCTCCCTCGACCTGCTGGCCATGCTCTTCTTGATGCACCGCAGGATGCCATTGGCGTTCTTGGCCACAAGGGCACATTGCTGGCTCATGGTCATCCTGTTGTCCACAAGAACTCACAGGTCTTTCTCCTCAGAGCTGCTTTCCAGCAGGTCAGCCCCCAACCTGTCCTGGTGCTTGGGGTTATTTCTCCCCAGGTGCAGCATCCTACACTTGCCCTTCTTAAATTTCATTAGGTTTCTCTCAGCCCAACTCTCCATCCTGTCCAGCTCTGGACAGGCACCCACAGAGTTCATTCCGCAACCTTCCTAGGCAGTGGGGGAGCAGAACTTGAGGCACGCTGATATAACACCCCAGTAGCAGATATAAAGGCTTCATTTGCCTTCCCAACCATTTTGATGAAAGCACTGAAATGTGTGCTGCCATTCTGCTGCTCTCACCATGGAGCTGAAAAATCAGTTTTCATTAGTGTTGAAATTGCTTTTCACACAGGTTGCCATAAACAGAAAGGTATTGCATTTTGGTTCATTCTTTAAGCAGAAAGTCATACTGAAAGGGTGTTTAATGCCCTTTCTCATCTGTATTCTCAGGTTCTTTAAAAACTTTGGAAATTACATCGCTGCTTCCCTCTATCACACGCAAATTTTGGCAAACGGAAATCTCTGTCTTTCCAGCACACAAGCAGCTCCCGTCTTCACTTGGTCTCTCTGCTGTAAGGCTATAAACAAAGGCATATTGAGTGAGCTGGCAGTGAAATTACAGAAAGCTGAAAAGGTCAGAATCTTAAATCATAGATCAGATAAGACAAAGAATTTCAGATATCTCACAGCAAATACGGTACAGAGAATGTGATGAACACAGAGTATAACGCAGCATGAAACCATGTATGGGAAAATGAGAAGTGCTATCAACTTCCTTTTCTGATTTAATTTGCTCCAATGGCATTTAGAAATTATAGCAAAAATGCATTGATAGCTGCATTATTATTTACACGCGGTAGGAAGCAAGGCTGAGCTACACGCAGAGATTATCAAGAGGCGGGGTGGTGCTTTTAATTCTGCAAAAAATCTCATTAATTGTGTTTTGGTTTGGAAGCTCAAAAATCACACTTGCCACCCCAGCAGCTGCCAGAAAGGTATAATTACAATGATTTAATGCTTATATTTCAGTAACATGCAAGAATTCAGGCTCGATTACTTCTCTGGCTGTCTGCAGTAAGACATGGGTGAGGAGGCACTCACTCTAGAAGCCAAACCGAGATACCTTGCTACAGCCTAGTCTATATCTACGGTGTTCTTCCTCCTGGAGAGTGCAGCTGAGCACCAGGGTTGGTGCTCAAAGATACCAACGCTGTTTTGAGGTAAATAGTTCAAATTCTTCACTTCTTGGACTCAAATCAGCCTTCATCATGAGCGAATATCAGTATCATAACCTGATCCCTCAGAAATTAAGAGGAGAAAAGTAGCAGCTGAAAGTTAAGGTGGACATTTTTCTCCATGAGTTCAGTTACTGGAGAGCAGCAGGAAATGGCAGTGAGCAAGAGATGGCTGGAACAAGGAGTTAGAAGACTTTTGGGGTGAAACCATCCCTCATGCTTTGCCCTTTTCACTGCAGAAGCAGCAGCCACCTGGCTCCCCTCTGCTGGCAGGACGGCCCCAGAATCAGGCTGGTTTACAGCAGAGGCGAGCTGGGGAAGAATCAGGTTAATAGATTTTGGCAGTATTGCGGAGTGTATTTTCTTCAGCTTTTTCCAGTAAAGCTCAAGGACAAGAACTTTAACGTTTCTTCTTAAAATATAAGGCTTAGCTGCTTATTTATGAGCTGCTTCTGAAAGTGAGAATGTCTCATAGCCTTACTTCAATACCCCGATGTTTGGCCCAGCCTATAAATAATACAGCACCGTGAGGAGATGCATTTCCACACCAAGGCTGTAAATACACAGCGATTATTGATACACACTCTTTTTTAAAGCAGGTAAGAAAAGCTGCCTGCTTCTGGGTATGGGGTGACTCTGGAGAGGGGTTGAGGGGACAAGGGGGTCCATACCCAAGGGAATTTTGGGTACTGGTCACTTCATGCAGCTGGTGCACTGGTTTAGGTCTTACCAAAATCCCAGGTAAGGAACCGCAAGGTTTTAAGGTTTGCAATAATTTATCTGACTTTGTTTCTCATTGGAGAGTTAATTCAACACTATTAATTAGCTGCAAGCAAAAGAACCTGCCTGAAACCCTGAGTACCTTCTCATCCCTCAATGGGAAGTTGTTGGTACAGCAGGTCAGGAACATAGTGTGAAAAAAACACACGTGTTGTGCCTATGCACTACCCATCAGGAGCGTCCCTTGGAGGTTTTTGAAGTAGGCTCCCAAAACTCAGAATTAAAATAAAGCTTCCTGAGACAATGTCTACCTCCACACAGCTTTTCTGATGTGAAGAAAGATGCACTGCAGGGCTGTTTTAACATGCTCTTCCTTACACACTAAAAAATTCTTCAGGCCATGTGTCATTCACAAGTACCAAATTATGACGGATCTTCCCCGCAAGCCACCCACTTACTGCTTTGACTTTACAGTTCATCACAGCAAAGCAGTCCCAGAGGAAGGAATGGAAGGGGTCTGGACCTGCTTTTGGGGAGGAAATTCCAGTGACACAAGGCAAGGAGGAGGGAAGTTGAGAAGCACTTGTGGGACACCAGGTCAAATGTGTAGGAGGCAGGCAAAGTCAGACTCTTCAGGAAGAAAATATGTGCAATAAGCAAAAGCTAACAGTACTCAGTACTTTCAGCCACGTGGAGACAAAAAAGCCAGGTAGACAGCAGGAATCTCTGGAGCCTGGTGACATCAATTATTGACTTCCTAATTCAACTGGAAAAATGTTTTCAGAGAGGTCTGTAGAGCCAACGACTTGGTCTTCAAGTGCAGCAATCAAAACAGAATCATCTCAGGGACCAGGAATGGTATTTTCTAGGCTGTAATTAGTCAGTAAGCTCTCTGCTGATTCTCTGTTCTCAATGCCCTTCTTTTTATAGCAAAAATTGTTAAAACCCCCCAAAATCTTTGTTCAAATACTTAAACCTGTGAAGACTCCCACTGTTACCAGAAATAGTGTAATTAGAGTGCAAGGTCATGTAGCTTTCAACCTTTCTTCTCAGATATTAGTAAAAAGGCTGAATGTGTGATTAATAAACAACATCCAAGGGACCAAAGTTGCTCTCTGTCCATGCAGAGACCTTCCCATGGAGCAATTACTATTTAAGCTCTGTGGTAACTCTCATGCCAGGAGGCCAGAAGAAAACCTTTAAGAGAATGTTTATCTGGGACTTTAAAAAAGGCAAGAGAGACACTGACTCTTTCTCTCTGCTCATCAAAAGTATGAGATAAGTCCCAAGGACCTGTGTGTGTTAACCCCATCGTTGCTGCATCAATATGGGAAGGAGGAACAGTTTCATTAATTCCTCCCTCAGATTTGCTCTCTGTGCCTTGCCAGCTTGCAAGAGCTGTAACCCTTCCTCTGGACAAGGATTTGTCAGCTGTTGTTTTTAATCTGCATCATTAGTGGGAAGACCATTAACAAATTATATGCTGCAGTGTGTCACTACGTTTACATCAGATGTCATCTGTTTGTGGGAGTCAGTGGAGTCCCACGCAGTGCTTCTGGGGACTGCAAACAAACAGGAAAACCAAATCCCAGCCCCTTCCAGCAAATCCACATTAGAATGGAATCATGGAATCATGGAATTGTCAGAGTTGGAAAGGACCTTCTAGAGACCATCTAGTCCAACTCCCCCGCCAAAGCAGGATTGCCTGGAGTATATCACTCAGGACTGCATCCAGACAGGTGTTGAAAATCTCCAGAGAAGGGGACTCCACAACCTCCCTGGGCAGCCTGTTCCAAGGCTCTGGCACCCTCACCGTGAAGAAGTTTGTCTTTATATTTGAGTGGAACTTCCTGTGTTCCACCTTGTGCCTGTTGCCCTTCGTCCTGTCACTGGGAACCACTGGAAAGAGTCTGGCTCCAGAGAACAAGCAACAGCAAAGAGCCCAAGGTCTGCACCCTAACGCCCTGCTTTAGCTAGTCCCCATCCTTCCCTGTATTCGTTTGCTGCATCCCTGCCTGGCCAAAACCCAGCCCTACTCCTGCCCCTCTGTAAGCGGCTGTGTGACCTGGCCCTGGCACTGTGTTGGGTTGCTCATGTACATCAGGTGGAACAGGATCGGGGCATCAGGGTGTATTTTTATATTACACTTGATCTCCTCTAATAGAGGAGAGGCCAGGTTTGCTCTCCCCTGCCTGCATGCCCTGATACACAGCCTCCCCAACACCGCAGCCAGTGGTCATGTGGCCACCAGGTAGAAGGCAAATGCTGGAAAATCTGGAGGTGGGACTTAAGCAGACCCCTACTCCCTCTATGAGTGATCAAGTGCCTGACACCAGGGAAAAGGGGGAGAGGGAAGATTGGGGGTATCTATCTTTTCCAGCAGCATCTTGCAGTGAGGCTGCAGCAAGCACAGACCCAGCTGGTCTCCAAGGGTAGATTTGTATTGACCGTAGCCCAATGGCTCGGGGTGTTACTGAAGCCCAAGTTTGCTAAAGACAACTGGTGAATAAGGACACTGATTAAAAAGGAAAATCAGACAAGGGATGGTTAATAACTTCTGCTCATGTGAGGTTGGATTTTTGGTTATTCCCCTTTTTTGAATTCAGAGTACAGAAATATATTAACTTTCGGTGTCTGGGTTTGACCTGAGCTCTGTCTTTTCCCTGGGATATATCACTAAAATGGTATTTTCCTTTTAATTTACTCCACACATGACACCTTCTTGCTCAACTTGCAAGATATTTTCCCAAGCTCTCTGGGTGACTATTTACCTGTTGGAATATTTACACTGATGGTCCAGCGTGGGCAGTTGCTCTTGGCAGCTTTCCTTTTGGACCCAGTGGGACAGATTTTGAACTTTTTCAGCTTGAAAAGGTCAGGCCATTACAGAAACTGACAATTTTAAATTTGGTAACTTCTGTGGGGAGCTGAACAAATAAATTAGTGTGAGACTGATTGCTTTAACCAAACTGCAGTTGTAGTTTGGGGGAAGAAGTAAATTAATTCCAATAAACAAAAAGAACTCATTGATGTCCTTCTGACAACACTGGGATCTGAGGGAAGAGAGAAAGAAATTTATCTTATTAATTGTTTAAGTCTTTGTCAAACTCCCAAAGTTTATCTTTTCTGTTTGGGTAATGATAATATTATGCAGTTGCGTAGACACAGGAGTCTCTCAGCTGTTAACAGCCTCTTTGCAACTCAGTGGGCTGGTGGGACATTGCACATGGTGGGACATCATCCCCTCAGGAACAGTTTGGATGACTGTATATCACACAGGAGGCAAATTAACCTGGTGCAGAGAAAGCTGCCTGGGTGTCATCATGGCCACAGCAACAGAAGGTTATGGGAAAACTCACATTAGAAGCATGGTCTCTTGTAGACAAACCCTAAGGTCTGGGGGGGGGATTTTTCGGTTGTTTGTTTTCTCTTGAGGATCTGTTAGAGCCTGCCTAATTGAGTGGCTTGGGCTTTAACTCTAGTTTGTGAACACTGTACCTCTCTGCTGAACTACACATGCCACAACATGCCTGTGCCATCCTGCCTGATGTGCTCATGTCACTTAGAACCCTCCTACATGGTCCCCAGGCACAGGCCAACTTGCAGCACAGGCCAGAGACTTGGACAGGCCAGCAGCTTGGACAAGACTGCCATTTTTCACAGAATCTTCATTGTTGGAAGGGACCTTCGAGATAATTGAGTCTAACCAAAAAAAAAAAAAAAAACAAACCCACAAAAAAAAAAAAGCCAACACATAACACCAAAACAAAGAAACCAACACCCCAACACCACAACAATCACCACACCCAACAATCTCAGGCACTAGAACATGCCCTCGAGTGCCACTTCTACATGTTTCTTAAATACCTCCAGGGATGGTGACTCCACCAAATCCCTGGGCAGGCTGTTCCAGTGCCTGACCACTCTCAGTAAAGTTATTCTTCCTAATATCTAATCTAAAACTCCCCTGCTGCAACTTCAGACCATTTCCTCTGGTCCTGTCATTATTCCCTGGGGAAAAGAGGCCAACATCCACCTCTCTACAACCTCCTTTCAGGTAGTTGTAGAGGGCAACGAGGCGTCCCCTCAGCCTCCTCCAAACTAAACATGCCTAGGATGTTTTTCCTCATGTAATGCTTTGATTCTGTTAAAAGCAAGAACAGAGGTTGCCTGTGGTCACTCACCCATTCTGAGGCCAGCTGGGGAGAGGCTTTTGCTTTTGTGGAGGGGAAGAGCAGAGGGAGGATCAGAAGAGCTTCTGCATAGCCAGGCAGATCCCTCCTAGCGTGCCTGCTGCCAACCAGGCACCAGCTGTGCAGGTAATGGCAGCGCCAGCTGTGAGGCTCACTGCTCGGGTCCTCTAAGCCCTCCAGACTTCTTACTGACACCAAGCCCAAGGGAAACCATCCTGGTTATTCCTTCTCCTGCCTCTGAGAGGTGGATATATCCCTCTGAGGGGTGACAAGTTCTGTCCCTGATGGATTGTCTGAGACAAGTAAAACAAGATAAAGCATTTGCAAAATGCCTTCAGTTGCAACAGGCATCACAGGCTTCCTTTAGACAGATGCCGACACAGAGTTTGTTCTGCCTTTTGTTTTAAAATAAAATCTCATCTATAAAGGAGATGAAAATCAGTACTTCAGTTGTAGGATTTTTAATGGCTATGGTTGTGTGATTGAGATGCATCACTGCTGTCTCTATAGACTTTTGTACCCTAAGCATAGAGGAGTAGACCTCTGCTGGCAAGGCCAATGACAAGGCAGCACACCAAGCCAAATGCAGAATATTTACTTAACTACCAGCCCCTGACACAACGGGTTTTGTGATATTTGTACACCTCTCTTCTTTGCAAATGCGATGGGAGGAGGAAATGAGATTTAAATGTATAAATGTATGTTGTAAATCCTGCTGGCTCAAGGATGTTCAAGCCTATTGGTCTTTCTTCCCAAGAGACTGGCATGGCCATCTGTTCAGCTGAGTCGAGGGGAAGGGGAAGGAGGTGGGTGAATAGCAACCTTCACCACTCCATTTTCAGCTGAGTTGGGAGTGTGAAGGAGGTGATAGATCCTTATCTCAACAAAGAACAATTTTGGGTACCTGTGTTTCGTAGGGAGAATGGTTGGCTGAGATCTGTGGATTTGTTTGGGTTGCCCTCTTCAGTTCACCTCCATGTGGGGAGAGGTTTTTTGGTTCTAACCTCACGTCCTTTTTGCTACAGAGATCTTATTTTTAATCTTTGTTTGCTTTCAAGTTGAAATAAATTATCCAGCACAGAGAGACATATTTTCTTACACACGCACTGGTGTTTCAAGGTCAGTGCTTGGTATGCAGCTCTCACACTTAAGCACTGTTTCAGAGAACTCACTCCATCTCCAAGGATGTCCCTTAAGCAGTAGCAAACACAAGATCAACACAAGATCCAGGCCTGTGTGTGGGTCAGTCTAATGTGAGATAGACCTCAAAAATAGCAGGGAAAACATTACCATTATTTTCCATGAGGACAGGCTTGTATGTGAAGAAGCTTGACTGTCTCTCCCCTAGCAAACATTAAGATCTGAATCATCTTGTCTTATGTTTGCAAACTATACACTAGGTGCCAATTTACTACATGGATCCATCTGTTGCAGTCACCATCTCTGGGTCCCCGCTGAGGCACAGAAAGCACACATGAGACCATAGCTCTGTAACCTGGTGCTGGCTGAACCTAAGCCACCAGATAAATAATGGTTTTGAAGGAGGACACAAGGAGGACCCATCTTTGGTACTGGGAAAGGTCAAGAGCTGGTCTTTTCTGTGCAGGTCCAGTGCAATAACACTGCACCTCCTGCTTGGAGAGGTCCAGCATCTGATGACTCTGCTAACACAAGGTGATTGGGAGGTCAACAATGTGGGGACAAAACTGTGGGATCTGGAGTAGTTTCATTGTCAGAAGTAGAAAAGATTGTGGGGGTGAGGAGAGGATGTTAAAGTAAGATGTGGAGTTTTTTTAATCTACATAGCTTACTTCAGTTTCTGTTTTGTTAGAAATGGAATCCACATTAAGTTTAAGACCTTCCAAACCTATACTTGGGTTAATACAGAAGCTTTTATTTAGCATAAAGTGGCCCTTATTGGAACTGCTATTATAAAACAGAGCATTTAATGTTTCCTTTCAATAAAACTCAAAATGAGACCTTGTGTCCTGTTCTCCAACTGGGTGGATATATCACACTGGTTTTAAGCTCTGTTCTGTAAATCAGCATTCAAATTTATGCAATCTGCCAAGCAGGTAATGAATATGAAGGAGGTTTTCTGGGAAGACCATGGCAAGTTGAATTCTTTAGCTACTGTAATGGATATGGCCTGTCTTAAGAAATAATAAACATCATGTTTTTAGGGAGCAGAAGTCTGAAGACCAAAAGGCCCTTGGAAGAAGAACTGTTCGGGGGACAGCAACAGAACAGCAAGTTCTAATGTAGGATGTCCTGCCTTTTGTGTCATTAGACGGTCATCACAAACACAAATAGGCTATACTATTGTTGAATATATATCACTCGAGTTAAAAAGGCCTTTCCAAGTGCCAGAACCCTGCATGTGGTGATGCCTGGCCTAGCTGTGCAGTTTGTTATCCCACTGCTGAAATGATAGTGAGTGAACATGGTGGCATTTTCTGCTGATGATTTCTGACAGGGTGAGAGCGTTGCTCTCCCTTCCGTACTTACCTGATCTTCAAATTCAGGGCTCAGGGCTTGATGTACACTTCATCTGATGAAAGCATTTTGTCTAAGCGGTGGTTTAGCATGTCTGAGGTACAGAAATGGGCTATTACTGTTTTCATTTGCATAGTAGCTATTTTCTCGTTGTAGCTCATAGATCTGCCTCTGTGGCCAGATCTTGAATGCACCTCACAGGCATGGCATTACAGGCTCTCCACATGCTGTAGTGAAAGGTCATTTTGGGGATGATTCAGTTCCTGGGTCTACAACAACCACTTTGTGGGAGCACACTGAAGTGGTCCTGCAAAGTCCTAGCAGACGTCAGAGTTTATAGTATGAGCAGGAATTGCCACAACCATTAAACATAGGTAATAGGTGTAGTTTCATAAGTGAAGGTCCCAGATTGATGGGTTGAAGCTCTATTGCAGCAGGACATGAGACAGTGGCACAAGAGAAGGATGGGTGGGATTGCAGAAATAACACCTGAGCCACGGCTTGCACTTTGGTCCCATGGAAGACTGGGGTTACCCAGCTGTTCCCTCCTCCCAGACCAGGCTGACTTTGCCTCTGCAACTCGCTAGGAGCTACTTCTGGAATGACCCAGCCCCTAAACAATCCCCAAGCAGTCTCTGGGAGAAACCCACATCAGACCTGAGCTGGGGAGCACATTAACAAGGCAACAGCACTTCATTTTGGCCCTGGCCCACTTTAGACCACTAGAGTAGCCATAGCCAGCTGCCTCCTCCATTCCTCTGCAATTTGTAGGCTTGCCCAGTCTGAGTCAATGGGGGCTTGGCAGACACCAGAGGTGTTTACTCTAGACCTTGAAAGCTGATGAAAGCAGTGCATAATTTAGGAAGCCCCCCAAAAGATACATCATACTGACCAGGTGCATGTTCTGAAGAGGACACTGTTCATGGACAAAGATTTCCACTCCTGCCTGGAGTTTCTGCAAGTACAGCTTTGCGACAGGCACAAAGAGCAGCGGTGATTGAGGACAGACTCCTCAATCTCCTCAATGGTCAGAACCCCATAAAAAAGAGTTTGATAAGGAAAGAGAGAGCAAATCTGGCTTCCTTCAGCTGCCAGGCAGCTCTCTGACCAGCAGCTAAATGAGTTTGACAAGAGCATAGCGGGGCTGCTGCGTTCCAGGAGTTGAGATTTCCTTAGAGCAGGTGATAAAGCAGGAAAGCTGAAAAGTGTCTTTGGTCACAAGTCCCTCAGTATAGCTGCTCTTCTCTTGTCGGCCATGCTGTCCATTTGTTCCTCTGTTCCCCAGGGGCTCACCCTGCCATCTGCACCCTGTCTGAGACCCAGGACCTCCCTGGTGAGTCCCACCACCCTGTCCCCTATCTGGAGAGTCTGGAGGTGTAGCAGAAAGCCATTGGCAGGCTGTTGATTTTCACTGCCATGGACTGTGTCAACGTTGTGATCTGTGCTCCTAGCAGTGAACTCGAGAATGTAACGTGCTTTATCTTCCCTGCCTTTACAAGCTTTGTCATCCTCTGACTGAAACGGATCTTTAAATAATGAATGCGCTGTCACGTCTCCTGCTTCTTTAGCTAGGAAGTGTGAGACTGCAACAATATAAACCTCACCATCTCTCAGAAACATGGCTATTAAGTTTTTGCTTTCATTTGATACCACTTGCACTAGCCGTGGCTTTCCCAGTCGGAACAGGGGCACATGTGCTGCACGGTATAGGGATCGGGGGATTTCAGGGTGTCCTTCCCCTGTAGTCCCTTTTAGGAAAAGCCACCAGGAGAAGAAGAGAAGCCCCCGTGTTGTGGAGATTTCTAGCGAGTAGTTAATGAGGGTGCAAAGGTGATGTGAGATGTGCATAACATGCATATGTCAATTTAATCGAGGTATGTAATGGCCATTTTACTCACTGACAATTTCATATTAAATATGCACAAGTGGTGTAAGTGCTACTAATGGAGAAGCTTTTTCAGTGATGGGTTACTGCTTTTTGAAACAGTTGTATTGCACTCAGCCAAGACTAATGTACTTAGGCTAAACTACGCCTTTAAAATTGTAAGGTTTTATGCTGGGTGCAAACCGCAAAATATTTACAAAGAAAAATGCCTACAAACCTTCAGTACAGCTTCATGCAAGAGAAGACAGGGACATGCCCCTTGGGCTGAGCTGTGCAGGGATCTGAAACCACCAGCTGGCAGGAGGTTTAGCCAAAGACAGGAGATGTAGGTAGGGACTTAAGTCACCCATATGTAAGCTCCTGACTCAGGAAGGTACTTTCCAAGATGGTAAATTATCGTTGAAAGATATTTGTTGTGCTATTTTACATTAAAATAAAATCAAACTGCAGGATGGTCCCACCCAGACAAGCTGTGCAGTGGATCTTGGGGATGGTGCAAATCAGTCCCGTGGTTCCCACACACCGTCAAGGTGAGGAGTAAAAGTTGAGCTGAAGGGTCCTGGATGAGGCTTCAGCACAAGAGGAGGGCTGAGTGTGCACAGCAGCTCTGATGCCATGCAGGCACCTCTCCTTGCCCTGGTATTGGCACTAGCTGCAGTGGCAAGTTCCCTGCTGCATCACACCTCATGCACCAAGAGGAGCACGAGGGAGGTAATGGCACCCTCAGACAGACACACGGTGGCCATGGTGGGGCCTTCCTTTGACTGAGCCCCAAACCTCTGCAGCCACCTCTGGACAACCCTACCAGAAGAGCAATTCAGGGTTCTGCCCTAGAAGCACCCTGGGTATCAGTCTGAGCACCACTGTTGATGGGGCTTGTGGCTCCATGAGTCTGAGAAGGAAAAGGGTGAGGAAAAGAGGAGCAAAAGACATCTGAATGGGAGCTGAAGAGACAAACAGGTGACTGTGGGTTCACAAAGCAATTGAGCACAAGCCCAGCTTGCCCTGCTACTAACTCAGTGTCCTAAACCTGATGTGGTCTCATGCTGTCTGCAGTACTTGATGCCTATACATTTGGGCACACATAGGGCTGTCCTCATTGGAGCAAGTCCAGAGGAAGAACATGAAGATGGTCAGAGAGCTGGAGCACCTCTCCTATGAAGAGAGGCTGAGAGAGTTGGGGTTGTTCAGCCTGGAGAAGAGAAGGCTCTGGGGAGACCTTAGAGCATCCTTCCAGTGCCTAATGGGAGCCTATAGGAGAGATGGGGAGGGACTCTTTATCAGAGAGTGTAGTGATAGGACAAGGGTTGATAGTTTTAAACTGAAAGGGAGGAGATTTAGATTAGATATTAGGAATAAATTCTTTGCTGTGAGTGTGGTGAAACACTGGAACAGTCCCCAGGGATCTGGGAATACCCTATCCCTGGAGGTGTTCAAGGCCAGGCTGGTTGGGGTTTTGAGCAACCTGCTCTAGTGGGAGGTGTCCCTGCCCATGGCAGGGGGCTTGGATTATCTGCTCAGGAATATGGATTAATGTTGGGTTGATGTTGTTTTGGGTGTGGTGTATGGTTTGTGTGTGGGGTTTTTTTGTTTGTTTGTGGTTTTCTTTAATTTTTGTCTTGGTGTTGTTTTTTTTTTTATTGGTTGGACTAGATGATCTTAAAAGGTCCCTTCAACCTAGGTGATTCTGTGATTCTGTGATCTTTAAGGTCCCTTCAACCTAAACCATTCTATGAGTCTATGATTCAATTTCTGTGCCCGCCTGTCTGCTTTCAGGCAATTTGCTGTTCCCTGGCATCCCCCCTGGCATCACCAGTGAGAGGCTGGACATTGTCACCCTCCAAGGGAGGCAAGGGCAAACAGAGCACATCTTGCAAACCTGCATCAAACTTTTCTTCTTGACAAAGAAGGAAAGGGAGTCTTTCTGCCTTTCTGCACTGTGCTTGCCATTTCAGGGGGTCACCTGGCTGCTCAGTTCCTCCCTGAACCATAACTGTACGGACATGAACTTGCATTCTGCATTTTCAGTAGGAATGGTGGGGCGATTCACTTTTTTTCCCCCCTTTTTTTTGACATTTCCGTGTGATGATCATGTTGGGAACTCACAGTTAGTGTAGATTCAAATATGCTGAGATATGAAACGAAATGCTGTCAGTTAGAACACCAGAAATCCTTAAAAACAAGCCTACTCATTTAAAGCTGTACCTATGGCTTTAAGTTGTGATAGGTAAACTGTGGAAAACATATACTGCAGAAATGCTTATGAGGAGAGCTGTGGTTTGATCATGCTGCTGTCACTTTTAAATTTATATCTGGCTAATGCAAATTCTTGCTCTAAATTCTGGCTACAGTAATCTGCATTCTTATTAACAGCTTGGTTTAAGAAAAGAGGGAAGTGTGGGAGGTAAGGGATTAAAGAACAGTATATGCATGCCTCAAGATACCTCTTCTTAGCAAAAACTTGCTTAAATGAAAAAACAACAACAAACTCTTATATCCTCGGGGGGGTGAGGGGAGGGCTGGCTAGAAGCTGGAAAGGGAAAAATCTCATGCAGCTGGTGGGTGAAGGGCTGAGACATCAGGTGAAGCTGTTTGCAGTAAGCGAGGAAGGATTTAGAAAACAGTCTATGCATTTGATAAACAGATACTTCATCACAGGGGAAGATAATATGCCAGAAGAAAATTAGCTTAGGAGGTGTCTCCTAAGGACACGCATGGGCTTCTTGCAGAAGGGATGCTGTTGCTTGTGGTGAAGGGCCCTGGAGGTCCTTGCTCCCCGATCCCTTGCCTACCCCAGTGATGTGTTGCTGAGCACAAGCCCAAGCCCAAGCCCTGCCACACTCTTGGGGTTTTGCCCAGAGATTTTCACCCAGCAAATGGCACCACTTCCCACTCCCCATCCTGGAAGTCATGCTTGTGCCTGCACCCTGCTGATGTGCAGCCAGCTTGATGCTGAGGGGATCGATCCCCAAAACATTCCCTTGTTTACGGTGACCAAAGTGACCTTTTAAGTATCATGATGTACTTTTTATACTGTGAATTTCCCTCCTGAGTTCTTCTATCAATTCTCCTGACACTGATTTTTTTTTTTTTTAATTATTATTTCAAAAGTGAACCAACCATTAAAGTCACCAGCTTTTAATTTCATCTCAAATGCAGGTCTCCTCAGATTTGGAGGAGCACCAAGCACTCTCATCTGGGTAAATGTTATCCACTACCAAGAGAGACTTGATGGAAATAAAGTGTATAAAATTTAACCTGATGTTTTCAATGGCAAATGACTTTGTTTCAGCATAAATGCCAGAAACAAAACTATAGCTATATCTACATTGCACATCGGGGCTGGGATCTGCCCCAGCAGAGCTCTCAGCCTCTAATTGCTGTATCCAAATTAAGAGACAGCCAGACCTCGCGTCTCAGCTGGGAGGCAGCCACTAATGGCAAAGAGGCACTAAAGCACTTAAACCTTCTCTGAGCCGTGCCTAATCATGCAAAGGCTCCTTTCCTGGCCACACTCATGGAGTTTAAATGAACATGTCTTGTTGTGCTGAAACAGAAGGTGAGTATTTACACTGACAGAAGGAAAGATGAACTTCATGTCTGAACGGGGACAGCTTCTTAAGCCCCTCAGCTTTCTGTGGTAGCCATCCAGCCGTTGATCCCAGGCTTTCTCCATGCAATATCTGAGACGTCAGCATAAATCACCATTAACATTTGACTTTGCAGTGCAATGGGCAAAAAGTGCTCATAGACATAGATGAGAAACAGCTTAAGAAGCTCTTCTTCATCTCCTCTTATTGAAAGTGGGAGCCAGCCTGCCTAAATTGGGATTAGAGGCTGGTGCCAAATGCACACCAGAGGAGCAGGCTGCTTTGGGCTTCTGCAGGATGGGTGGAGGGTGTCCCCCTCTCCAAAACACCCCGTGACCAAGGGGATGGCACAACTCCTGGCCAGTGGCATTTTTAAAACTGAGAGAGCCCAGCTTCCCCTCCCTTCCTTTGGGAAAACTATAACTACCTGTCTATGCTGTCTCTCATTTAAAGAAGGTGGGCCTGTTGCGTTAGGTGCTTCTACTTAAAAATGCATAAGTAAACCAAGTCTTAAAGAGGTGCTTAGTAGTTCCACTTACTTGGACTGGATCAACCTCTGTATGTCTCCACAGCAACCCAGGTCTTACTCCACTGGAAAAGGAGATGCTTAGGGCACCACACATTTCCCTCCAGGCCTGTGTGTGAGGCAATGGGTCCAACATTGGGCTACATTCCCAATAACCACCCATCCTCTCCACCTAAGTTTCTCTATTGCTCCATATCATTGCTTTTGCTTGTGGACGGGAGGCAGTTTCACAACTTGGAGGTGGAGGGTTAGTCACACAGACAGCAGTGAGATTAAAGAAAAGCAATGGTTTGGGCTCAGTGATGTGCCATATGGACACATGAAACATGAATTTACAGAAGTGGTAACTTCATAGCACTGTCCTTGTAACACAGAGGAATAGTAGCTTTGAATCACAATTAAGGATTCCTGTTGAAACAAAAGCTCTACCTTTGGGTATTTTTTCAGTGCACTGTAAAACTCTGTTGTTCTTCAGTATCTGTCTTTTAAGAAGCACATATGAAAACCAAAGACCATACACTAAGGCTGATGACTGCAGAATTATTATTTCAATTCCAGGAAGAAGCTTTTGAAATCCCTATCATCCTCAAGGAGCTGAGGAAGTCAGGTCTCCTCAGCGGGCAGATTCTTACTGTGATGTTTGATGGGGAACAGCTGCCTTGTTGCTCCTCCTCCACTTTCTCCCAATTTATTGTAAACCTGAGCAATCTAGTTCTTGTTTGTGCTTTTCAGGAAGGCTCCCTGTTGAGAGCACTTGAGAGGGGAGAAAAAGGCAATTTGGGCTGAAAGACTTAAAATCAGCTGTGATCCAAGCTGCTGACATGAGTGGGAGTAGAGTGAATTTAACACTCAAGAAAGCAACCACTATCTCACAGACTCTGAAAACAGTTTATCTGTGAAACAGTGAGTAATAATTCTGATTATATCACTGGCTGTCCTTGGGAAAAACTAAATTTATCTCTATCCTGGTGTTATTGCTCCTAAATTTGCTTTTTAATAGCACTTCTTGCATTTATTTAGTATTTATTTAGTAAAGCACTGGTGCCTCCCTCAGAATTAGCCATGGAAATCGAGGAAGCCAGTCACTCCAGTTGCTCCAGTAAGGATCTGCATTGGGTCCTGCTTGCTGATGCTGCTAAGCTTATCAGCATCCTGCTCCCTGTGTCTCTGTGCTTCTGCTGGAGCTAGACAGAGAGAAAAGAGGGAAACCTTGCAAAATGCATGTATTCATGGGTGTTGTGGTTTAACCCGCGCTAGAAGCTAAGAACACATAGTCACTCACTCAGTCCGTCCCCCTCCCAAGTAAGGATGGGGGAGAAAATTGGAAGAGTACAGGTAAGAAAAATCATGGGTTGAGATGAAAACAGTTTAATAGGTAAAGCAAAAGCTGTGCACACCAGCAAAGCAAAACAAGACATTCCTTCATTGCTTGCCACCAGCAGGCAGATAGTCAGCCGTATCCAGGAGAGCAGGGTTCCATCACACGTAATGGTTACTTGGGAAGGTTCCTCTCAACTTCTTGTATCCTCCTAGTCTACTTGCTGGTGGGGTAGTGTGAGGAACGGAAAAAGCCTTGACTGCTTAGCTTCAGTACACTGAAAATTATAATGTACTATCAACACTCTTTCCCATCCCAAATCCAAAACATAGCACTATACCAACTGCTGTCAAGAAAGTTAACTCTACTCCAACTGAAACCATGACAATGGGGCAAATCAGTCTAATTGCGTTTGTGCCTTTGGATGGCACCCCCATTTCACGAGGTGTGATTAGCAGATATCCATTCACTTTAACAAGTTGCTGGTTAAACTTATAGAATCATAGAATCATCTAGGTTGGAAGGGACCTTCAAGATCATCTAGTCCAACTGTCAACTCTGAAAAAAACCCCATCACTAAACCATGTCCCCCAGCAACATGTCAATTTGTCTTTTGAAAACCTTCAGGGATGGTGCATCAACCACTTCCCTGGGCAGACCATTCCAATGTTTGATAACCCTTTCAGTATAAAAATGTTTCCTAATACCCAACCTGAACCTCCTCTGGTGCAACCTGAGGCTGTTTCCTCTAGTCCTGTCACCTGTGACGTGGGAGACGAACGGGTCTCCACAATTGGGAGACCAAATTACTCTTTTCCAGTAATTGCAGAGAGCAATAAGGTCTCCCTTGTTTATGATCAACTAGTTTTTGGGATGAGCTGAAGTTTTCTTGGTGTATGGCATTAGCACTGAGACCTGACCAGGTGCTTGCCTTGCTCCAGCACAAAGGAACACCTGGTCACCCCTGCACCTCTTAGTGCACTTCACTCAAACTGTGGAGAGGAATCTTGAAAAGAAGTAGTGATTTACCTGAGTGACCACTGGATGTCATAATATCCCACAGTGCTGCCACAGCCTCATCTGTCAGGCAGCAGGAGCAAACATGATTTTAAAAGGGCATCGTGATACTGGAGCTTGTCATGGCTGTGTTAAAGCTGCAAGGCTAAGCTGAGCTCTTTGGGTCTTAAAATAGCATGGGGATAAGTATGGCAAAGTGTGACTAGAGGTCTGGGAAAAAAACCCTGCTGCTGCCCCTCCTTTGCTGCAGAGAGGAGGAAGCGGCTGTGGAATGGGGCTTCCTCTCAGGGTCTCACACCCACTCTTCAAGGCTGCTCCATCTCTCCCATGTCCCCTTTGGCAGCTGGGGACTGCTGGCCAGTACCTTGTACCAGGTGTCACTTGCACCTTAAAGCACATAGCACCTTCCATCCATGTCTGCTTGCTCAAATACCTCAAATATTACTTTAATATTGAAAAGAATAAATTGAAACCTCATATGTGCCAACTGAAGACACTCGAGAGGTCTGCAAGACCCTGAAGGAGAGTGCCCACCTTGGCTGGAGCATGGGAAGTGTTTGCATATGCTGGGAAAAAGGGAGGCAGCTTGTTCCTGCTGGTGATGCTCATGGCAGGCATCCTGAGAGCAGGGCTGAGTGGCGTGCTTCCCACCTCCAACCCCTCGTGATTTCGTAGCACTGGCTTTTTCCTTACTGGTCTTTTCCATCCCCCATGTCTCTCTCTCTCTCACACACACACACACACAGAGAATCCCAGCTGCACGTTGCTGTGGGCCAGTGGTGTGTGCCTCAGGGGGCAAACCTCAGCAGTTCAGACTCTGAGCAGTGATTTCTTCCATAGCTGAACATGAGAAAGGCCCTAAGTGAGGACAGCAAAACTAATAAGAGGCAAGATAGTTGGAAAGAGGGAGAAGCAGAGTGCTGCTATGGGGGAACGTGATGCCTGCTGAGACCAGGGCAGCCAGGTCTGGCCTTGTCTCTGTTTGAGTTTGAGTTACCCATCACAGCAGTGGCACCAGCATTCACCAGCACCAACTCCTTAGATTTACCAGTTCAAAGAGTACATAATGCCCTCACCCTGCTGGGGAGCAGAGCTGGGCACACACTGGTGCAAGCGCAGCTTGTCTCATAGGAGCTCAGTCACACTGCAGGGGAGGCACCAGAGCAACAGGAAGACACTCACCTTTGATTGTTGGTTTAATCCTCCAGCAATTTTAAAGGCAAGAGGGGGCCGTGTATCACAAATCGTAAAACTCTATCAAGAGATTTCTGCATCAACTCTGTAACTTCTGGTTGAGCTGTGACATGGCTTTTAAAAAGGCATCCAGCTTTGATTAAAACATCTTGAGTACTGGGGAATTGACCGTGTCTGCACACCTCATTTTGAATTTCAATTAATTTAGTTTCTATTTCCTGCCCGGAGGCTGCACTTGCTATGCATTTGTTTGTTGGATTAAAGAATTTTCTATTAGCAGTGATTTCGTCATGAAGCTACACCTAAAATGGGACTAACCCCACACACACTCTTCTTTGTTAAGCTGAATAGATTGAACATCAGGGTTTTCTCAGTCAGTTTGCTCCCATAACTGTGTTTTGATACTTGTGTTTAACATCCATTTGAAGTGTGGGACATCTGAACTGGACACTGCTGTCTGGTATGTATCCCAAGGATGCTGCTTGCAGGAGTGACACCACCACCTTGTGTACAACAGAAACCCCCACCCTTCTTGCCTGGGGACTGTTTGAGCTCTCTCACACGACTCTCTACAAGCAGATGGGCCAATTTCATGGCTACTCATTGCTTTTTGATGCTGATGGGGGGAGACTTTAGCCCTTTCCCTGATGTCCTGGGTGTCTTCAGTCATCTCTCTATACACCCTACCAGCTTTTGCAGGCTTGTTTTATATTCAAACTCCTGGGTGAGCTGCTTCAATTGACTCCAAACGGCAGAAAACTACACAGATTGAGTTTTTTTCTGAGGTATTTTTCTGCAATTAGGTGAAGGAAAGTGTCTCACAGAGGGTCTGTCACTCACTGGCACAAGGCAAGAAACAGAAGCAAAGGGCAGGGAGGGGACAGAGGAGAGGTAGGAGCAGACATGCCCTCTTGGTTCCTGTACATGGACTGAGCTGGTCCTTGTGAGGGAAGCCTGCCTCTTGGGTGCTGGAGATGTGAGCTTGTGAACAGTGATTTAGGCCTTAAATGATACTACTTTCCCACAGTGATGTAGTCCTGAAGGTAGGCCTTACTTGATGATCCTTGTGAAACAGCTGTGTGAGCATTTCTAGAAAAGAAAAGGAGCTTGTCTTTTATTTAAAACCCCTTTTAAATGGGTTGTGAATCCTTATTTTGCAAATGCATGGTCTGTTCCTCCCGTTCTGTCCCCCCTGCCCTGACCTCTATGGGGTGAATGGTTTCATCCCCATACCAAGAGGAGAAAAAGCAGTGACAACACATCACACTTACAAATCACTGTCTACAGGGACTTGCACAAAGATTTTTGTGAAGATGAGCCTATCCCCTTTTATAGATACGCAAAGAAGTTAAACTGGCTTGTTCAGTGGCTCACCAGTGGAGTAAGAACAGGGTCCACCTGATGCTGTGGAAGAATTTGTCTTTCACCAGCTCGTTTTTCCACCACAAGCTGCAGAATCCTGCAGCGAGATGTTTTTAATCAGCCAGGATTTTGCATTGAGCCAGGTACAATCTTGGGCAGCTGCAACAAAACCAGCTGCTTTTCTAGCTTATAAATGCTGAGAAACTTCTCAGGCATCCTCTTGCGAGTGAGGATTATACAACGGGTGCATTGTCATCATCAGGTATTCAGAAAGCGTTGCACCTGGATCCTGTCTTTACAGGATCCTTACAGAGCCCTTGGTGCTTTAGATAAGTCAGCGATAAAAAACGATGAGTGTATGTTTTTGTGTGTATAAAAGCCTGGCTTTCAGGGCATTAAATCTGCCTCCTTGTGAAGAATTTCTTAAGAACTGTATGTCAGTTTATTATTCTTCACTTCTACTCTGGATACTTGGTGACTGACTGCTTCCACCTATTTGTTCCAGAATGATGGCAGCTTTATTTAGGTGATAATAGGAGCGCTGTGCTGTTTTATGAGGCTGTAATCCAATTCCCAAGTAGATGAATACTCTTCAAGGCCGTGTAGTTTATCCTGACTATCCAAGAAACTGAATTACTGACCAGAAAAATAGTGCTGTTCCTGCTCGTGTTGTTATGCTCTAATTCTCCAGTATTTGTGCTAAATAAATGGTAAAAGTATTTGTCACATGAGAAGCAAGAGCAGAGGAAGATGATGAGAACGACAGTGAGGAGCAGACTGGCAGAAGGAGCTGGACCTGGGGATATTTATTGTTTGCTTCTTAATTTTTTTGGTAATTTCTTGAGGAAATTCCCCATCTTTCAGACAAGGATTGCACCTACAGCTAAACTCCCCTTTACGAGCTGTCCTCCATATTTATATCAGCTGGCTTCCATATGTAGCCTCTGTTTAGACCACAGATTTCCTTTTTTGGGGCAGTATTGTGCTGCTCTCTCATTCTTACCTGAGTGTTTGAGTCCATACCAGTGAACCCAGTTTGTCTAAGACTTCTATTGTGACCCTTTTGGTCAGCTCCCAAGTTCAGATTCTTACCGAAAGGAGAACTAACCACCTGATGTCCCTGATGTCTCTGATGCAGTCCGTGTAAGTAAGGTCGTGGTATCCCAGTGTTGTGCTGGAGGGAGGCTCCATGCCCAGGCACCAGATCTGCTGTTGACTTATCTTCTGCTGGTGGCTCATTAGTACCTTTCAGATGAGCATTAGTCTCCCAAATGCTTGGCTAGGAATGCTTTAGAGGATTTTTTTTTTTTTTTAATTAAGCAATTAGTCCAGGAGGTAATTAAACTTAGCATTTGGTTTTCCAGGGTAGCAAATTAATCATGAATTTGAAGATAGGATTCATTTATCTCTTGGTGACAAATCTATGTAACTGACGTGCAATTTTAGGGGCAGACACAGGTGCTTATTCAAATAGTAGTCACGGATAGAAGATATGTACATTAATTATCCTATGACAGCTGCAGCCAGATTTAAGAAAACATTTCTCTGTCTAGAATAAGGTAAACAAACTCTCTTGATCTGAGAGGTGGCTTTGGCATGATACTTTTCACAGGCCTGAGAAGCACATCTGATAACCAGTGCCACTGGTGATTGCAAAGCATGTGGGAGGAAAAAGTCATGGTGAAGCTGTTTAAAAGGATGAAAGAAGATGTTGGCATAAGCTATCCTGGATCAGTATTCATCACTGCTCTGGTCCTTTTTCCATTGACCTTGCCATGGAGTCAGTACTTATAGTCAAATATGCTGTCTCACTGGTGAGGCAAGAGCTGGCAGTGGTGGCCCTAGTCAGCCCCAATGTCATTAGTCTGTGTCAGAAAACCCTCTACCAGACAAGTGAGGGTGACAACCATGAGGTAATATTTATAGAGATACATACTTTGTGACAAATGACCACTGCCTCAGAAATGAAAGCTGAGTAATAAGTAAATCTTCATCTTAAAATAGAAGTAAAAGGGGTCACATGGGTATGCAAGTGAATGTTGAAGGTAAATCTGAAAATAAGGGGTTCCAGGGAAAAAGGAGGAGGTTCTTGGTCCATAAATTTTGGGGGGAAGAGAGAGATGAAGAAGTGGTAAGGCAGCTGGCTGGTGGCTGTCACAGCATCTGGCAATGGCAGCGTGACACTGCAGACTCTCTCCCCCTGTACAGACTGAGCTATGTCTGTTTGAAAGAGTTACTCAGGTTGAAATGCCCTTGGTCTCACCAGACTGAGCCCAAGGTTTGGCTTTTCAGTGTGTTTTGAGGGTGATGTATTCACCTCCAGCTTAGCTTCCCTGTGTATATAATGGACTGGAACATGTTGCCCCGAGAATCTGTGAGTGCCAGCTGGTTTAGGAGGAAACAAATCCCTTCAGGCATGCCTGCTTCCCTCCACTAACTGGAAGCAGGACCAAGTGGATGAGTTCAGACCATGGGTCAGAGCTGTGGATGGATAAAGAGAGGGCCCTTCCTGCCTCAGCCTTCAAGGGTACCTGCCTTTCTCCTCCAGCAGATGGAGGGGCTTAACATTTTGGCCACTGATTTTCCATCCTCTGAGCTGTAGGCACACATTAGGTCCCATCCTAAGCAAATGGATTTGTGTGTGTGGTTGCAATGAACCCCACAATCTGCTGGACTGGATTGCAGAGGGGTGTCTCCACCTTTTGATCTAACAGGAGTCCCCAGGGTGAAAGAAAAGCACAATACTCTTAGGGAAGCAACACTGTAAGCAAGATGGGAAAATCTGTCAGAAAGGCCTGTATTTATGAGCCCTTTTGGGGGTCTGAATAAACTTAGATTATGAAGAGCTAGGGCAGATTATTTGAAAACAGATCCTGTGAGGAGATAAGAGGGTCTCTAATCTCCTAATTTGTTGCTGTATTTGATGGGTATTTCTCTGTAAATTTTAAAGGACAAAGGTAATGCTGAACTGACAGTGCAAAAACAGCTGGATCAACAAGATACAGGCTTCATGACATGAGGAATAAGTCACATACATCCCTCTATAGCTCTTTCCTCCATGTGCGTCTCTCAGTATTTGTTTAAGACATTATATTGCATTATCCTTGTGTAAATGAAGGATATTTTTATATCATATCCTGTGATGTGGGCATTGCTTAGGTGCAACCGAGACACATTTTCAGTGGTGTCAGTTTTTAACTACACATGTAGCTTAGAGATTACTAAGTATTAGGAAGGAGCATTAGTGCTTGTCAGTTGGGGAGCAGGTTCCACAGGTGGTGAAGATATCTCTCCAGCAGCTGTCATCCTGCGGGCTGCCACTCACTTTAATCTCCCTGTCACCTGTATTTCTCATGCACTTGGCAGTCCCTCAATTTCACTGCTGAAAATTATGTGCTTCAGAAGTTTCATGAAGAAATGTAATAGTTTGGTTACGTTACAGGGACGAGTTTCCTTAATATTTTTTTAATACCCCATTTAGGGCATCAGTCACAGCGTGTCCCATCTCAAAGCTATGGCAAATTAAAGGGGTCTAATGAGAAAACCTTTGTGGATGAGCTCCTGTCAGGGCCGTTCAGAAAAGTTCTCCAGCAAACTCAGAAAGTTTGCAGAGGGAGAAAGCAGTGATACTTTGACTGTCCAAAACCAGGCATAAGTCACCACTCTAAACAGCTCCTCCAGCTCCAGTGGGTCTGTGTGTGGGGGGGTGTGTGTACCTGCACCTATGATGACACACAGGAGTCTTTTTCTTCTTCCTTTGTGATGGCTCCCTGCCTGTTGATAGCCAAATCCTAGCCCAAATGTCCCCTCTCTCAGCCTGCCCTGCACACCCCCATGCAGCAGGGTCCCATCAGCACCTGGCTCTCACAAGTGGATCAGCCCCTTAAAGTGGGGGTATTTCCCTGCGGGTGTGTGCAGGAAGGGTGGGATGCTCCCTGAGGGATGGGAAGGGAGGCAGACACTTGGGCATCCCAACTCTCATATGTAATACATTTTTGAGTTGTGTCTTGTCCTCAAAGCTTTTTACACTTATTTTTGCTTCCTCACAATTCCATCTGTTCTATATATTCTAGCAATATATAGAATACATATAAAGGAGACACATAGGATATTCAATATTCTTATTTTATGCCTAACTGTAGCCTCTCATTTAGAAAAGGACATGAATATAATCCAGACTTCTTAAACTAGGTTACCTGAAGATAATGATGATCCAGAGGACATTGTAAAAATTCACCAAAGTACCCTGCAGATATACTTTAAAAAACTGTCAGAAAATCAAAACTTACACCTTTTTTTTTTCTTTTCCCCAAACTTTTCACATAGAAAGAACAATCAACCTACAGATGAGACACAGTGGACCAGGTCTGTCGTGTCAAAGCCTGGGTGCTGAAATCAGAAGCATGGACGCTGTTGAGTCACTGTGCAGGCACTTCTGAGGCACAGTTCATCTGCTCCACTTTGGGAGGAATAATTGGACCCTCCAAGTTCTCATTTCTACCTGCTGATTATAAAAACACCCTAGACAGCTAATTCAGAACTGGGCCTATATGTTATCTGAAGTTAGTTGAGAAAGTTTTACCAAGAATGACTGCTAAGAAAAAAAAAAATTAAAATTAAACAAAAATGGATGACAGAGACACACTTTTATTTTTTTCCAGAAGACAAAACCATGTTCCTTTATAGTAAGTGGGACAAAAATTGGCACCTTAATAGGGCGATACCGCTCAATGTAATATAAGATATGTATATTTAAAATAGGTCAGATGAGAACACTCTTTGTATTCTAAGCACATGAGTAAGCCTAAACTGCTCGGACAGTGAGCCACATTCAATTTTGCAGCGCAGAAATGAGCCCCATAATCATCTTGAAATATCAACATCTTAACACCAAAATTGACATCAAAAATCACAAGCAAATGCCCCAGACTTGAATAGCCTACCCCTGAATACACATCCAAATCCATTTTGGTACAGAACATTATCATTTATTACACAGGCAAATACGGCTTGTTTCCATGGCACAAAAAAAAAGAAGCTAAATAGGCAGGTGATACTGATATTAAATATAAATAAAACAGCATACTTAAAGACCAGTCTTCAACTCAGTAGAAGTTAATTGTATAAAGAAGAAAATTATATCTGGAAAATTATAATATTTATTTAACCTAGTGTGTCAGCACAAACTTCAGAAAACTACTTTAGAAGATTTTGTGCATTGGTGCAATTACTTCTGTAGCAATTGCTTCTTGTCCTGAAAAGTGGTTTCTGTTCAGCTGGTTTCTGTCCTCAGTGTCATGTTATTTTTATTCCACAGGAGAGAAAAGGAACAAGTAATACATATATTCATATCCAAAGGAAAGGGCTTAAGCACAACATAGCATTGTTATTTTAAAAGAGTTTTATTTTTGCATTAGGCACTGCTTCCCTGGGCATGCGTATCTGCATATGTGTGTTTATGTGTCTCTATACACACAAATGATAAGTAGCTACATCATTTACATTTTTATGGCTGAAGCCCTTAATTGAATTTTCATAATGCCAGGGAGGGCCCATTCGGGATTCAGATCCTGTTGTGCAAATACTCACTAAGACATCTGCCCCAAAGAGCTTGTAACTCTAAGAGGATAAAATGTGGCAGGGGAAATAATTAGGAGGAGATACAAGCCTCCTAACCAGGAGGACCAGAACAAGCATTCCTACTTGCCCGGCCGTGATTTATTGGTGAATCAGCAGCATCGACCCAACTCTATATTGGGCTCACGGCCAGATTGTCCCTCCCCCTTGTGCTGGTGGGTGGCAGGATGTCCCCAACCTCATCTGAGCTGCACAGCATACTCATCCCCTCCCAGAGAAGATCCCTTATTATATAAATCAGCCCTGGTTTTCTGCATGCTCACTTGCTAGGAATCCTGCCCAAGAGTTATGTAAAGAAAAGACTTTGCTGTTGTTGGACTTATTTTTGAGGCAGAAGGGGGAAAAAAATGTTTAATAAAATGCTTTGGGTTGGAGAGGACCTTAAGATCATCTTGTTTTCCTATCGCAGGTTTGTTTCTCTGTCACACATAAAAGGAAGGGCAGATACAAGGAAGATCCTGAACGCCTACATCTATCCCCAAGAGGACATTGCCGTTAGCCAGGAACCCCAAAGGAGTGGTGAGCTCTGGCACACCCCCACAGGCTCCTTTTCCCGGCTCTGCCTGTCGGCCTTACGCAGTGCTCTCCCAAAACCTCAGCATCTCCATGCCTAAAATCTGACATGCAGCCATAGCCAGGCAGGGAAGGAGGGAGGTCGCCTTGAGCGCTGGAGGAGGTGACATGAAAAGTGAGGCACAGGGACACCCCTGAACCCCCAGCTCTCTCTAGAGCCAAAGTGCCAGCACCAGATTGAAAATCAGGGGCCTGCATTTGCTCAGGATGAAGTTTGGTTTGCCTGGTGACTCTTGCAGAGTTTTTCTACCTCTGCATTTGTACTGGTTGCCAGCTCTGCTGGCTTTGGGATGAGCCAGACCACTTCTGCTGATGGACTCAGTTCAGCCCCGCCATGGGTACTGGAGGAGAAACACGGTGGTACAAATGCGGCCGACTGGCCTTTGCTGCTGCTCCCATGTTTCCATATCTCTGGTGAGAAATTGCCCAGGTGACCAGGAGAGCGAGTTAAACAGACTGCTTTCTTAAGCCTGCTCATGAAATTTCTGAAGAGCCATAGGAACTATACCTTCTGTTGTGGTTGTGGTATGCAGTAATGAGAATAAAAGCTGCAAATTGCTGTGGTTGTCCACTGTACTGCCGTTGGCGCATTTGTGTAAAATTCAGCAACACCTAATGACCTAATTTCCTTCTATTATACAAAACCATGATTAATTTTGGTGATGCTGACCCAGGATGCTGCAGGAGCCTGGGAAGGTTTGAGATAACAGATTCAAAATTTCAACATAATTTTTGGCTAACTCCAGAACGCCCGTGTCATGCTATCAGCCTCGTGCGTGTGCTTTCTTGCAAGTTAAATCATCCTTGTCTCCGTTCCTCGGGGTTTGCATACGCAAACCCACGAGCAGCCACTGAGGTTAATGTGTGGGTAGGTGGTTTTATAAAGTGGAAACCTGCTGATGGATCTGTGGGAATATTTTATCTGACTATTTGCGTTGGATTTGTACATATACAGAGAAAAAGGTTACTGGCAGTCATAGTTTTAAAATGGTGCTTAAATAACGGTATTTTTAATTGAGATTCAAGTTCACTCTTTGGGAATGGACACAGTTGATAGACTGGTAGAAGCTGCTTCTTCTCCACCACTGCTGCAAGACCAAAGAGGATTTTATGTCAGTCCTTAAGTAGTTACACTTCTAAACCAAATGTAACCATCTGACTTGTTTTTGTGGGTTGCTCCAAAAATCTTTGTGTGCAGTGCCTTCCCCCTCTATGTCTGTGCTGTGCATGTGGACTCATATCTTCTGCTCCTTGTGGGGTCTGCAGAGGTATTTCAGAGCACAGTCTGACAGAGAAAGAATAAAAAAGCCCCAATATTAAAGAAAGAAAAGGAAGGTTTGTGTGTATCATATTCCTTCAGAGAAGGTGAGAGTCTCATCAAAGCTGAGATGGGTTTTTCTCCCCTCCCTGTTTCACTGTCCCTCTCACACACCCCCGCGTATGGTTCTGTAGTAAGTCCAGTCTATTTGCTTGGGGAGTCTTAGACTACCTGCTGGGGTTTTTAAGCATCCTAAAAAGAGCTATTTCTGTCTCCTTAGGCATGGTAATAAAATGAGGTGCGTATGTTGTACACCTGATGAAACCAGCTTTGTCCCCTTCTTCATTGGCACAGTCATGACATCCCTGAGCCACTGTCATGCTGCTGGCACCAGCTGGGTTTCTCCTTGAATGGGTTTCTCCTGTGTTTATGCAAAAAGGTTTCTTTCTGGTTTTCCTGGCTGTTGTATGGGGACTTGGTATAGACAGGGGGAGGACAGTGTTTGGTGCTGTGACATTCTGTTGAGCCTGCAGCCTCCTCCTTCTAGTCCTGCTTTATGATAGCTGAACCTTTTGTGGGGATCAAGCTGGTGAGTGGCCCAATGGGTTAAAATGTTACCTTCTACACTTTCAGAGGTGGATCTGTTGCCTTAGACCAGACAGATATCAAGAGGAGCAGAGTCCTTGCTCTCACACTTCTGCAAAGATGCCAATGGTCCAAAAGATCCACCTGGGGATGAGAGCAGAACATGGGCAAGATGGTAGACACAGTGATACTCCCAAGCCTTACTGTTTGCTTTACAAGAGTGATCACTGGGAGTTACTTTATGGAAGGAATTATTTTAGGAACTATAATTTCTGTTTATTGCTGAGGATCAGACACCAGAGAAATTCTGTACTTGCTGAGAAAAAGTCATTTTTGTCCTCCCTTTACGGTGAAAGAAGAGTGGAATGGATGCTGACTACTCCACAGCATCCACTGTGATTACTGTCTTTGGCTGGCTAATGTCATGCTATAGGATGCCAGGTTAGAGATGGACCTGTCAACAGTCATGGCCCTATAGCGACCAGTATGGCAGACATGCAGAAGAGCAGTGGGAGTTAAGGGCAGGAGAATAATGCAAGTACCTATGCATAGGGGGCATGCAAAATGGGTAGGTTATTGCAGCATGGATGAATATGAAAGTGGGAGGCCAGCACTGATCAGGAGGGGGGTAGGGGAGCAGACAGGACTCTTGTATAGATATCTTTTTCTTTGACTTCTACTGAAATTGCAAATCACCATTTATAATAGAGCAGCTTGTATGTTTGTTCTTCACAGATTGTAGAAAAAAATGAGAAACCAAGATCTGGTTCATCCCTTTGCCAACTCAGGATGATATCTGCCCAGGTCATTCCGGGTGATGGTGCTAGTACTGAAGATGTTCCAGGCATCTTGCATTTAGAAAAGGGTAAATAGCCTGGATGCAAGAACAGATGAGTGTGCTGAGTAATTTATCCAGAAAATACCAAGTAGCGCTAAAAGGGGACTAATGCAGAGCTTAATTTAAAATTGAAAGAAAAACTACTCCTGCAAAAACAGAGGCAGTTCCTTTTCTGTCTCAAACACCATCAAAGACCCCACAATGTAGATGTTGAGGTTGGACTCCATTCAAGTTAATGAAACTCTGATGTCTCTATGCAGTAGGCATTTAAAAGATATTGTATCAGCCTGGTTGTCCTCAAAAAAACTTGGTGGTTTGTTGATAGGATACCCTAAACTGAAAAAACAGCGAAGATGCTACATGCAGTATTGCTTTCTGATTGTGATTCTGGTGTCTCAGGAGCAGGCTGTTGTGAACAGCACTCTAAGTGGGGCATAGAAGGTGGTGCTGCCCCTTGGAGACTGTCAAAACTAATGCAGCATGTGGGGTGGGAGGCCTTTTCTTTACATTTTTTTGGATGTTTTCCTTGTGTACCATCTCTCCAGGTCTGCACTAGGTGAGATTCCCTCTTCACCTAAAGAGCTCATCCACAATTTGAGGATGGGTAATGGTGACAGAGAAGATCATGCTGCACTGTGCAGAAGTTTTAAAACTTGCATTGACGAATAACCAGGGATGGATTAAAATGAAATGTGTATTTCTGCAGGAAAATGGCTTCCTACTCTGCTTTCTGACATGAGTTTTCCTTCACAGCTCACCTTCTACCCTATTCCAGACAAACACTCTTCTTCCTTTCCCTGTCCTGCTCTTCCTATGTCGGGAATGGTTTCTTATCTACTCTCATTCCCTTGACAAGTCTATAACTTGCTGTTGCTTGTTTTGATCCCCTAGCCAGCCCTGAGAAAGGCAGTGAGTGGGCTCCTCATGCCACAGAAGAGTCACAGGCTATCTGCCAGTCACTCAGGTATGTGCTTAGTGGGAATGGTGGTCTGGTGGTCTTGGTCTGGTGATTATTTGAAGACCAGGCCATGCATAGAGGGACTGTGTGAGGAGAAGGGTCGCATGAGAGCCTTGTGGCTGCATGTATTACCATTGATTAATGAACATTTCAGAATGGAGAGCAAAAGTAATGAAACATGAAATAAGGCTGCTATAAAAATGTATTGGGGAATTCACTCTGCAGTCATACTTTTGGACTCTGAATATTATGGTGCTAATAGTTTTGTGTTGCTGTTGGCTGGGGTACCTCAGCTGGTCCTGGGACCTCTCTAGATGGTAACTGCAAGTATTAGACTCATGTTTTCCTGCAAGTCTTATTTTTTTCCTGTGAGTCAGGCCTTATTACCTGTAAAATGTGCTATTACCCAAAGCTGTTCCTTACCTGGTGTGATCAAGCAGACCTTCACTGAGTAAAGAAATGGGCAAAAATGATTTTGTATTTCCTATGGATTGCAGAGGACTTGGCAGTACTGGTGGATGAAGAGCTGGTTATGAGCCAGCAATGTGCACTCTCAAAACCCAGAAAGCAAATCGTCTCCTGTGCTGTATGTGGCCAGGGAGGTGATTATGCCACTTTATTCCTCTCTTGTGAGACCCCACCTGGAGTCCTGTGTCCAGCTCTGGAGTCCTCTGCCCAGGAATGACATGGACTTGTTGCAGCAGATCCAGCAGAGGGCTACGAAAATAATCAGAGGGCTAGAGCACCTCTTCTACGAGGACAGGCTGAGAGCGTTGGGGTTGTTCAGCCTGCAGAAAAGAAGGATCCAGGGAGACCCATTTGTGGCCTTTTAATACTTACTTATAAGCTTAACTTATAATACAGCTCATAAGAAAGATAGTTGTAAGTATATTTAAGTAGCAATAGGACAAGGGGTAACAGTTTTAAGCTAAAAGAGGGTAGATTCAGACTAGATAAAAGGAAGATATTTTTTATAATGAGGGTGGTGAAACACTGGAACAGGTTGCCCAGAGAGGTGGTAGGTGCCCCATCCCTGGAAACTTTGAAGGTCAGGTTGGATGGAGCTCTGAGCAACCTGTTCTAGTTGAAGATGTTCTTGCTTATTGCAGGATGTCAGACTAGATGACCTTTAAAGGTCCCTTCCAACCTAAACCATTCTGTATGTTATGCATCTATGAATCTGGCACGTTTATGCACCTATTCACTTCTCACCTCTGGACTAAATTTAATACAGAAATCACAGTTAGTAGTATGGAAAATCCTTATAGGAGCGGTCTTATATTATTGCACCATTAATCTTCAGGTGATCACCGGAGGCACTGAACAGGGTCTTACTGTTTAATCCCCCTTTTAGCCACCTCTGGAGGTTGATCCATCCCACTCTGTGCTAAAGCTGGACCTCAGTAAAGGTAGGCATGAACATTTGGGTCTGTGTCTGATCTGCTTATCTTTTATGGTCAATGGAGAGAAACAGGCATTTCTAGGTCATGATTCATCTTGTCCAAATGTGGGCATCTAGAAAAATTAGGTGAATCACACTCTAAACCTGCTTATTTTTCTCTATTATAATGGAAAATTATAAAGGGAGGACCAGCTGATTAGCTTATATGCTTACACCTGCCCTGTCGGGAGGTGAGATGAACCTCATACTGGTCTAAGACAAGTGTGATGTATTGCCCCCTGGAGGGTCTCATCTCTCGTCCTTGCTTAGGAAACAAGTCAAAGGCAGGCACCTAGCTTAGACTAGACACTTAACTTCTAAGTAAATTAAATTGAATTATTCCCACCTTGAATCTGTATCTGCCACTAATAAACAACTATTTTTTTTTTGGAACTGTTTGCCATTCTCCAAAAGAGGTATCAAGGATTTGGAGAGCAAATGCAGACAAATTTCTGAGAAGTTTCACATTTAATACTTTGGCGTTTTATTAAAAATTACACGTTTTCTCTTTTGATGAACAATTTTTGATTCCAAAACACAGAACACACTGTGACTCCTTTAGTGTTGGCAGGGTTAAGCTGAGTACTCTGATAGGCAAGGACGTTGTGCCTAGCTGGTTGAGAGCAGATTTGGACCCTTCCTCCATAACTCTTTTATGGCATCAATCCCTGCTACTTCAGGTTCTTGTTTGTCCGAAACTTGAGGAGTGAGAAGATCGCCTGCTGGAAGTTGTCTCCTGTCACTACATAGAGCAGGAAGTTTCCAAAAGTATTTAACGCTGCCAAAGGTTTAGCTATAATAAACATTAAAAGGATCGTGTTCTTCAAGTGGCAGCTAACCGGTCGTACTCGGAGCTCCAGCTGAATCCCTCGAAAGATGTGGAAGGGGAGGAAGCACACATAGAAGACCACCAAGAGGACAACAGCGAGTCTGCGAGCCTTTTGTTTGTAGCAAGCCTGCATGTGAGGCCCAGTAGCCAAGGTGTAAATAATGAGCACGTAGCACAGAGTCACTGTCAGCAAGGGCAAGAAGAAGGCCAGGCTGGTCAGCAGCCAGTTATACCACCGACTAGTGTCAAGGTCCTCAGCAGCAGCCAGGTCCGGGCAGATTGTCCTGTTCTGCGTATGCCTCGTGGCAATCAAGATGCCCAAGGGGCTGATGGCCACCAGGGAAATCATCCAAACTACTACGCAAGTCACCACTGCCCATCTCCGTTTTTGAACAAAAAAGCATTTAATGGGGTGGACAATTACAAAAAATCGGAAAATGCTGAAGCAGCTAAGGAAAATAATACCACTGTACATATTGAAGTAGAAACAGAAGTGAATAAATTTGCACATGAAGTCTCCAAAAATCCAGTTATTTCCGTTAGTGGAGTAGTGTATAAAGAAAGGGAGTGTGGCTACATATAATAGGTCAGTGATAGCCAGGTTTAACATAATGATGGTGCTGCTTTTCCAGGGCCTCATCTTGATAAAGTAAACAAAAATTGTCACGATGTTCCCTGGAAAGCACACCAGAAAGATTAGGCTGTAAAGGACAGAGAGATAGGATTTCACCTGTAAGAAATCTTCATCTTTGCAGCTTGTCAGCAGGTCTGCGTGGCCTGGCAGAGCAGTGAAATTGCTGGTATATTCAGGCGTCATTTTTGCAGAAATCTTCTTAAAGCTTCACAAAAATCAGATGTTTAGTTTTAGTTGATTGTTTGGGACAAATGCATTCAGATAAAATCTTTTGTGGCTGGGGCACACGTATGTTTGACAAGGGATAGTAGAGGGAGGGAACAAGGATTTGCTAACACACCCAGCTCTGACCTAGATAACCCCATTCCGCTGTTTAATTTCACCCTTCCCTCTCCTTTAGGTTTAATTTTCATAATGATTAATTTTACTCTTGCTTTATTTAACCTTCTACACTGAAGAAGAAATTACTGTTTATCTGCAAACCTTCAGGAGTAAAAAGCATAGATTTAGGGAGCTAGAGAGAGTTTGGACTTAAATTTTGCAAAACTATAAATTAGTCTTAGCCTTTCAGAAAGAGGAGCCATAACCACATCTTATCTTCATTCATCTGAGCTAATTGGTGTTTTGTGCTCATAAAACCAGAGATACTATTCTGTTCTTTGTGAAAACCAAAAGATGTTAGGTTCAGATACAGGCCTGAGGACCTGGTGCTTCCATAACCTGGCAATCATATCTTGTTCCCTGAATATGATCTTACTCTCTTGGGGTCATCAGAGTATAAAAATCTTGTATGAGTGCTTACTTTAAAAAAAAAAAAAATTAAGATTCATACTGGCATAAAACTGATTTAAATTATTAAAGACTGTTTCTCAAAGCACAGAGAAAAGGTGGAAAGCACAGATATTGAGTGAAGGCACTGATCTTGCTTCCCATTTTGTGTAAATTGGAACTAGAAAGTCTTGTCTCTGACCAAGTTTCTTATCTGCCATGGCCAATTTGGATCTTTCCACAGTGAGTTCAAGACATAACCTTTCTTGTAACAATTTAACCTGAAAGAACGGTAGCCAAGAATGAAAATAATCTCATCTAACTTCAGATATCAAAAAGTTAGGTGCTTAGAGTGGAACTAGTCATCCTAAGCCCCTCTTTATAAGATGGAGAGCTACCATCAAGGGAGAGCTGTAGGTTCTTCCTGGACATTATATATCCTCCTAGAAGAGAGGTTTCTAAGGTAAATGATTTACTCTTTTTGGCATACTTATTTCTTTCCATTGACAAAAAAGGCAGCCCAAGGTGACTAGTTCAGACCTGCATGTCTAACCTTTAGATGTCTCAAGGGAGGCAAGAGGTGTACCACTGTGGGTCTTCAACATTTCAGGTGAGCACCATTCCTCCAGATCCTAACCTAGTCCATCTGAGAAAATATTTTAAAGTGACTTCATAAAGTGCTGACAGTATTCTAGCAAGCCCAAATTCCTCTCGTCTCAGAAACACAGTCTGTAATAAACTAATGTTACATTGGACATCCAGGATGAAGTCATTGCATTAAAAAAAAAAAAAAGAAGACAGAAGAGCACCTTATTGTGGTCCTGGAAATTCTGTGTATAGAATTATCTAAAATTATCTTTTGATGTGACTCAGATAACAGAATTTAGCCTGTTACTTGCATGGATGTTTCTGCATTATCCTAATGACTGGTAGAACATGGCAATTTTTTTCTCTGACAAAGCCAGTCATTAAAGCTGGGACAAAACAGGAATTATTTCAGAAAGATTGGTATCACTTTGTTTCTCAGGAGCTCTCTAGAGAGAAATTTGAACAGTCTCACCATAATTTGGTTAAAACACTAATGCTTTTCAACATGAATGTTAGCTCTAGTATAGCAGCTTTGCAGTCAAAGATTCATTAGGTAAAGGTAATGAAGCATATTTTAAACAAATCCAGATTTACATTCAGACAAAAGCTAGACATTTTCTCTCTTTTCTGATGCTTGGTGATACCACTATCACCCATATTTATGCCTCTCATTGGTATATTTCAAGTTTGATAAAATTTTCTAGAATATTTGATTCATCCCCAGTTTAGTTTTTCTGCACTGCTGATCGGTTCTTCACTGAACCCTCCAAATTGAAAATGGAGAAATATCGCTTACCTGAAAACTTGCGATTCTGCTTCTTACTTTGATATTGCTTTGAGCAAAAAGCACTGCAAATGAAACGTACTTATGTCTCAACTGACAGTGAAGTGGGTTTTAATACGGCATGCAACCATACACATTCACTCCCTGGCAGACTGAGACTCCATGGGGCCGTAGATTAGGAGACTGATAGAAAACCTCAGGTATCAGCTCTTAGACCTGTGTGGCTGTATGAGATCTCTTTTGCCCTCTGTCATTCATGCTGTCTTGCTTTCAGTGAGCAGATCATGCTTTGGTGGCAGCAGTTCTGCGTGCTGAGGTACACCCCTAGTATTCAAATAGCAGCGGACCACATTTAAATTAGTGTGCACGTGTGCACGCATGTGTTTATAAAAGAGAAAATTAAATTCATTGTGCATTTCCTGTGAAGTTAAACCTGATCACCAAAGTCAATAAGACATGTTGCCGTTTCAAGGTCAGGTGAAAATCATTATGACATACTGTCTTCATTAGAAATAAATGTCTAAAAAAGTACATTTTTCATCTCAGGTTGACATGAAACCTCAATTCTTTTGGCATGATGTGCTTTTCAGGGACTGTGGAGAACTTGCTGCTTACTTTTGGTGAATAAAATATCTACAATTAGCATTAACTGGTTATTACTGGGGTAGCTGAGGTTGCAAACTTGTTTTCTTTTGAGTCTTTCCTTTTGGGCTTCATAATTCACAAGAGCTGCAATTTTCCATGCTTCTTGAACCAAAAGGCTGATCTTTAATAAAAGTCTCATTATCATCCTTATCTTGAGGAACAAGATAAAAGACATTATTATTTAAAAAGGAAAAAAAAAAAAGAAAGTCATAGGATCTTGAATTTTGAAACTGCTGCCTTCAGTGTCTGAGCTTTCAACTTCAGTGATGCAAAGAGGCCCCAGCTGCCCAGCATGGCCAGCATCCTTTTGGCCTTGGTGCATTTTATACGTCCTACTCACTGATGAGTCTTTTGATACGATATTAAACAAGAAAGTTTTCATTTCTGAACATTATGCATATTATTAGTGTAGTTACTAAGAACCAGCTAGATAAGAATATATTTTGGAAGACTGTCTCGACTTTCCTTGAGGTCTGTATCGTAGGCATGAGTTGGAAGAAAGCTATCTGCTTTGCTAATCATACTGCAGGGAAAGAGTGGTAGCGGGGACAATCAGGACCGGGGCAGCAGTAATGTCTGACAACTAGCACATTATCTATCTGTTACCATTAGGAGAAGGGCATCATCTCTGTTCTCATCTGACCAAGCTTCTCTCTAGGTCAGTGCCCAGAGCACTTTTAAAAAATGTCCAAAGCTTCTCAGTAATTGTAAAATACACTGTCGTGCACCAGCTCAGGGATCAGCAACTGTTTAAATAGCTATTACCCTGTTCCTAGACACTGCATGTGTCATTAGAAACCATTTGTATGAGGCTGTAGTGTTATAAGCACAGGGGGAGCTAATTATAGTTAGGGATCATTTAATGCATCCACTACTTAATCCATTATAACCCTGAGCAATAGAAAACCTGTGCAGCAATGTCTGGTATTTATCCTTCCTTGGCAGACACAGTGCCTTCTGTGAAGCAGAAATGGGCTTTCCATAGCCCAGCAGTGCCCAGGATCTGGGGCACTGGGGTCTCAAGCAGGCACTGGGGTCACCTCTGAGTATCTGACTCTGTGCAGGGAAATAAAATAAAACACCCGGTTTCAAACCAGTTTCAAGAGATGTTGACTGATTGAAGGTCACTCATGCAGAGCTGCTCTGCATGAAGACCGAGCTGTGATCCTTAGCATACCCAAATCTTGTCTTATCATCAGATATAGAAACCATGTGGCTCTCGCCTCCCCTCAGCCTCCCTGCACCTTTCACCAGGGTTTCAGCAACTCCTCATTGCACATGGACCTTTGGAAACATTGTCTTTGATTGCAGCCATGCAACTGGCCCAGGGGCTCATGTCAGCATTTGGGAAATTATGGATAAACTAACAAAGGCCAGTTGTGAATATCTAATTGAAATTGCTTGCCTGGCATGGTGTAGTATCTCTATGAATAAAGGCTTATTCAGCAATGTGACTTTCAGCTCTGTATTCTGTGGTCTTTTTCTCTTTACCAGTAATTTCTCCATCTCATGTTCCATGGTCCTTTAAAGTCTGCTCACAGGCAGACCAATCTGATCCTTACCAAAAACATGGCCTTTTGTGCTTTAAGGCTATCCTCACGCTTCTCCTCTCTACAAGCATTGGAGGGAAAACAAAAAACCCGGTAGTTTCACAGTTGACTTAAGTGACTGTAATTGCAGGCTGCTGTCAAAAGGGTTGGCAGCACCACCTCCCTCCTCTCATCCTAAACCACATGTTTTCAGTAGCCCCAGTGCTTGTCATGGCATGTGTTGGGAAAGTGAGCTGATTGAAAACAAACCAGTTTTCTTACTCTTCGGTTAGTTTTCTTGCATTTTGGTGAAGGTTTGGGGCTCCTTTCATGGACCTGTGGGCTCCAGGGCCTACAAGAAGCAGCGAGAAGGACTGACTTTTTTTAAGAAGGCTGAGGGGATACCTCATTGCCCTCTACAACCAACTGAAAGGAGGTTGTAGAGAGGTGGGGAATAATGACAAGACCAGAGGAAATGGTATGAGGTTTACATTAGATATTAGGAAGAATTACTTTACTGAGAGGGTGGTCAGACTCTGGAACAGCCTGCCCAGAGAGGTGGTGGAGTTGCTATCCGTGGAGGTATTTAAGAAATGTGTAGATGTGGCACTTCAGGGTGTGCTCTAGAGCCCAAGATTGTTGGGTTGGGTTGTTTGGTTTTGGTTGGGGTTTTCTTTGTGTGTGTGTATGGTTGGACTCGGTGGTCTCAAAGGTCTCTTCCAACCATGAAGATTCTGTGATTCTGTGACCAGGAACAAGAGGAGGACAGCAGAGATAGACCAGCTTGAGCTGACAGCGAGGTTGCATGCTGGGTTCCTGCTGTGGAGTGGTGTTTTTCTTGTGGTTACCAGCAAACAGGCACCCTCAGCTGAAGCTAGTCTCCAGCAATGGTCTCCGCAGACATAGCACTCATCTCTTGTTTCAACAGGCTTCCAGGTAGGATGCACTGATTTATCAGATGGGCTGCCATTTTCCCTAATTTGATGAGTATTGAGAAGAGTTGCCAAGACCAGTAACCCAACAGCAAAAATGCTAGCTATGTGCACCTTTCCTGAAACAACCATTACAAAATCTTAGAGCATTCGTGTGTGTATATAAACATTGCTTTTAGTCACGGTGTAGAAAGGAAACTGGAATGGTTTTGTGGTGGTATTACTAATTAAATATTTCCTCTTAAAACTTTATATTGTAGTCTGGGTCAGTCATCCCAGAGTGCATGATTTTCATATTGTATTTTTCTTTCTGTTAAGGCAGGATGAACAGGATGCAGAAGTTGACAGATGAGTTTGCATACCTGGAGCGCACGCTCTGCTTCAAAAACTTCCAGGCTAAAATGCAGCAGTGAAGAACAAAGTCCAATCCTTTTATTTTGCTTTGTGGTTGTTTGCAGACAATGTATGTTTCCTCCGAAAGGGCTGGCCCTTAGCTTTTGCAGGCTTTGGGGCAGAAGAGGTAGTAGCAGGGCTTTTTGCAGGGGCTCAATCTCACCACTGAATTTACTGTAATTAAGACTTGTAGGCACGAGGGTCATTCCGTGCAGGGGCCATTGTCATTTCATACAATCTGATCTAAAATCCACAGGCATGAGTGGAAGACTCCTCCCAGAGTCAGGCCTTTGGGCATGACAGCACCTGGTGCAGCACAGTAGAAATGACAAAGATATCTCTGATTAATAACTGTATAGATAAATAGGCAGTTTGTCGGGCAAGGGCTAGGCTTGAGAGTATTAAGAGCTTTCATTATACATTTTACTTCTGGTTCGGCAAACATATAATCTTTCCGTGGGCTATTTTCCTTAGCAGACATACAGCGGTTTGGCTGATCTTACTCTGTGTGTGATTGAATACGTAATTACAGTTGTTATCAGACCATGGTTGGGAGATACTCAGTTCTGTTGAGAAGGATACCGTGCATCTTCATCACATGGGGAAATCAGCTCCGGCTCTCCCTTTGTATTTCTCCCCTGAGACAGACTGGTAAGGGCAGCATTTTTTTAATCCCAAAATGTATGGTAACTCTAAATTAATCACAGTTAAATGCTGCCATCCAATTATGTAGGTAATAGAGACTGTTAATGAAAACTCTGGAAAGGAATATTTTACCTAAGGAAAATTGCATATATAATCTAGACTCTAAGCAATGCTGCTGCCACATCAGCTGAGCAGAAGTAGTTCGATACAGTTCCAAAAATAGCCTGTATGGATCAGAGGCACTCTTTTATGGTTAATATCGAAGTGAATTGGTCCTCATCGACTACAGGGCATAGAAGATAAAATCTACTGCAGCCCTTAGACGAGTGCTGAACTTTCAGAAGGAGAGTTGCCCCATGGGGAGTGGGGAGAGGAAAGACAAGGGCACAATTTGCCTGCTCAAAGCCAGTACGTGCTCAGGTACCTTGGTACAGCAGAGGCAAGACCATAAACGGTGAATAAAAAGCGCTGCGGGAGCACCCAGCTATGAAGTTGCCTTAAACACAGCAGCTGCGCCAGTTAAAGTTTTCCCAGCAGACACTAAAAGCCAAACTAAACTCATCAGAGATGTGACAACGGTTGTAATTGTTTTAGGTAATGGGGCATTTCCTGAAAATGACCCAGCTTAGTCGGTCTGAAAACAGAGGACCAATTTGCTGCCTTGTTATTTTGGTTTGTTTTTTTTTTTTCCAACTCCAAGACAAAGCAGCCTCTAAATTCTTGTGAGATGAGGTGTACCTCCTTGGCTTCCAGCAATGTGATGGTACAGGATGCACAAAGGGTGCTGTTAATGTGACCTCTAGTGTAAAAGCAAGCTTTCAGTCGTTGAAAATATATTCTGTTATGGTGCTGCTGCTCTTGCAATTTGTTCACAGGGTGCTGTGGCAAGTGAAGGAAAGTCTGCCCTTTGCCTCAAGCCACTCCAATCAAGCGTTGTCTTCAGAAAGTGACTTATACTGTCACAGCCTTCTACACATGGATTTAATACAGACAGCCAAAGATGAGCCTTTCTGTTCACCAGATACCATTCCCTCAGCTAACATGAGCCCTAAGCTAATGCCTGGCTCTTGGCAGAAGGAGCCTGAGTCACCATTACTGTGCTGGTCTCCTTCTGGGCCCAGCTCCCATCTGCTGAACTTTGGAAATGAGCCTTTCCTGGAGGGACTGGTGCCAAGAGGAGCACGAGGAGGATGGGGAAGGGAGCTCAGCCATGGTAGGATACACTTAATATTTAAAAAGCATCATTTCCCTTCCAATCCTATCTCTTTCAATTCTTTTCTTCAGACAATCACTGAAGTTATAAACTGCTAAATTTGTTGTTTGCATTACTAGCGCTTGTTTCTGATAAGGCGAGGTAATTATCAGGTAGAATTTTACTATCATAAAGCAATAAGTAGAAATAAATCTCAATTAAAGTGAAATTAAATCAAAGTTGCTTGTCCACAGCGGCAAAATAGACAAAACTAGAAACCTGCAACTTGTCATCATCTCTCTGCTCCCCCTGCTTGCCCAGGCTGCTCTGCCGGCCTCGGCTTCACCCCCAGAGTCATGCAGCTTCACTGCCTTTGAAAGAGTCTTGGGCTCTTTAAATGATGCTTAAATGATAAGTATTATTATCCTCAGGCAATTAAATGGCTTTCCAACTATTCAGATTGGGGGGGAAGTGCAGGCTGTTGAAATAGTCTTCAAAGGGATAATTTATGCAAACTGAGCCTGTGGAATTCAAACTTTCGTGTTTTTTTGGGTTTTTTTTTTAATCTAACCTTTTTCCTCTGGCTACTTTGTGCTCATCTAAATCAAATATAAAAAAAAGAGAGGTGCTCTTCTCTGCAGAAACCTTCTCTTGCTTTGCCTTTCTATGCTGCCTTTCACGAAGAGCTTCAGGGACACTCCTGGGCTTTGGTGAGATCTTGTCCCTCTGTGCTGTGAACGTCATTCTGTCATTCTGAAGACAGATCAGTGGACTGAGTGGATTGGTTTATATAGGGCAATTGCAAAAAAAAAGATGTGGAGCACTGGAAAATCAGAGTCACATGATTCACAAGGTGATGTCTGGTTACCATTTGTGGTCGAACTGGTTCCTGCTGGAGCTCTGTAAACCCAGTGCTACAGTATATTGATGCAGTGTATTTCTGTTATTGTTCTCAGAGCTGGCACTGCCTATTCTAAACATTGTGACAGTAGTTATTAAACTTTGCAATAGTAAGGAGATGGAAAAAGTCACATCACCATGGGACAGAAGATAACACTTCTCCAGGAAAGTGAGAAAGTTAAAGAAAATTAGAAGAAGCTCTGTGCACTAAACCCAGGCTTTCTGTTTTTCCAAAAGGGACTGTTTAATAATTTGCAATAAACTGAAAGGATACAATGTGTTGAAGGATATAAAAACCATGATGCCCTGCATGATTAGGGTGTTTGGGGTCAGGCCAGGTATTTTAGCCATTACTCTGCATTTTGCCAACGTACAAATCTCCTGCTGCATATTGGCGTGATTGATGGCCTGCTGGAACCTGAGGAGGGAATTGCTAACCATGCTTTTGCATCAGATCTCACATATCATATTCAAAGGAGGTGTAAACTGGTGCATTGCCACTGGCTTTGGAGCCAAGTTAATTCACCTCAGCAGAGCTTCTAATCCATTTGCTTTCCAGGCACAGCCGCTGCAAGGAGCCAAGGGCAGACACCTCCTCTCTCTGAGGAATTACCTTGCTGTGCACAGCGAGATGCCTTTCTTTCCTGAAATCCTCTGTCTTGATTCAAAGGGGGTTTGCCCACACCATTGCAGGAGGTGGGGTAGAAGGAAGCTCCTCAGGACATGCTGTCCGTCTGTTATCCCAGACAGCATACCCAGATACTTTTCCAACCTCTTCTAAAATCTTCTTTTGACCAAAATACTCCTCTGCTTCTCTGTGCCCACAGGACATGTTGCCTCATGTCTGACATCTTCTTGATCTAGTCCTAGCAAGAAGGAATTCTCCTTTCTGGAGACAGATCACATGTGTGAAGGTCACCATCTTCCCTTCAGTGGTACTCCTCCTAGAGTGAAAAATTATGGTTCCCAAAAACTTGTTTTGGTTTGGTTTTTTTGAACCTCTGTTCTGATCCCCGTCTAGCAGGTCCCCTTCCTTCTTGAAGTGCAGTACCAGACCAGATATGCCACCACTACCAAAAAGAAGTGTGATTCATCCTGCCTGGCAGTCTGTGCTCTGATTTCTATGTCCCATTCTGCTGTTTGCCCTTTTCAAAACAGTACAACGTATTTGACTGATGCTCAGCTTGTGACCTGCATAGCCCTTTGATTCTTTACTGTGGTACTGCTGCCTAAGCAGAAAGTCTAGATTTGTGCAGTTTTGATTATTTTCCTACAACCATAAATTTTGCATTTGTCCTCATTGTATTGCATCTTGCTTTTTTCAGACCATTTCTTCAATTTCTGTAAATTGCTTTGAATCTAATGCTGTCAGCCAGCATGCCGGCAGTCCCCTCACTTGTCGTCTGCATGCTTAAAGGGTATACTTTCTACTCCATTGCCCAAATCACTAGTGAATATAATAAGGATGAGCTCACTGCATAATCTGGATTTAGATGGAAAATTTTGCCATGCTAAACATCGTAGAACTGGGCCTTGTGCTTCTCTCTGAGAAACTCTCATCAGTATTATCTGTGCCTGGAGTAGCAGCTCAGACACAACTCCCAGCAGCACTGGCTTCTGTGAAAAATCTGAGAAAATGAGCGAAATATCAAGCTTTGTGCCTTTTGTGTCCCCCTCCCACATCATTTTAGAGAGAAACCTGCTCCATCCCAAGAAAGTAGCTGGGTGTTGCTGAACCATCTTAATGGATAATGCATCTCCATCTCACTATAATGGCTTCACCATTTTCTGTCTGGGACTGCTTGGCTAGCTGGGTAGCTAGCCTGAATGCCACCTACTTGGTTTCTATCAACATCTTTGATAGATTCAAGACATTCACATGTAGCATTTTGATTGCCCTTGAATTATGGAGGCTACCTGACCCCATGTTCCAGCTCAGCGGCCTGAGTACCCAAAGAGCAACTGGTCTTACTATTGAAGACTGAGGCAAAGAAGGTATTAAGTACTTCAGCCTTTTCCTCATCCTTTGTCACTATATTTCCACCCACATGCAGTAAAGGACAGAGATGCTCCTCAGTCCTCCTTTTGTTGTTAATGTAGTTAGAGAAACATTTTTTCATTGCCTTTTATGGCAGCAGCCAGATTAAGTTCTAGTTGGGCTTTGGTCCACCTTATTTTCTCCCTGTATAACCTCACAACATTCTTGCAGTCCTCCTGAGTTTCCTGCCCCTTGTTCCAAAGGTCATAAACTCTCTTTTTCCTCCTGAGTTCCAGACAAAGCTCTCTGTTCAGCCAGGTCAATCTTCTTCCCAGCTGGCTCATCTTTCAGCAGATGGGAATGTCCAACTCCTGAATGTCCAGCCTCCCTGGACTCCTTTGTCCTTCAGGACTGCCTCCCAAGAGACTCTGTCAACCAGGTCCCTGAACAGGCCAAAGTCTGTCCTACAAAGTCCCACAGAGCTGACAGCCCTCCTTATCTGAGAATCAAAAGTGCTATCAATAAATTCGTCTACCAGAGAGGGCTGTGCAAGCAATAGAAAGAGGGGTTCAGCAGTGATGTAGTTTATTCTTTCTTTGAAGACCTGATTTGGAAGCTGCTTAGTTGGGCATTTCAGCCTCCAGTATCTCTAGCTCATCCACCTGGGACCAGAAAGTTTTAGGGTAGAAACTTGTGTTGATGAGGTGATGCATTTCATGGACTCCCAAAAGACAGAAACAAGTAGCACTTGTACAGCTGAAGCCAGGTGTGTGGTCTAAGCATTGTTAAATCGATGAACAGCCTTCAAAGTGAAGGCCTCAAAAGTGAATATGTAAGAAGGTCTCAGAATAAAGGTACTTTCTCTATTTTTCAATATCTTTAATTCATACAAGCAAAGGAAATTTTGTACAAAATTTAACATCAACCGCCCCCTTGAGGCAACTACTTGGTGAGAGATCACATCTGCTGAGATCCATCTGTTCATTACCAAATCCAGTTTCTTGACTCCCTGCAAGAGAGATTTTCTACTTTTCACCTGCTGTCACAGGCTTTTGTATAACAATAATTCTTTCTTCAACAAAATATTACTTTTTTTTTTCAGAGTGATGAAGACATGAGATTTTTGCATCTACATCACTTGAAGTTTTTCTCCCAATTATCATGGTAAGGACAGGTGGTAAACATATCGATAACAATAGAATAGAGAAATGTGATGTCTTGAAATAGTCTAGCAGACACCAAATGCAACCCTGTGCCAAATACTAGCTGCCTCTCTTTAGCCCATGCCAGTGTCCAGCAGAGCTCACAGTACAAGTCAGATAGGGGATACATATTAACCTCATTTGGCATGGCTGCCTTTCAGATTTAATGCTTCTCCCTTTGCTCCCAATATTGTGCTGTGAAAATCTCTTTGCAACGGATTCATGTGCCTAAATGCAGTGAAAACACATGCTGCTGCCTGAAGGGCTCCTTTCTTTGGCTCATTAGGGCCACAAATGTAATCCTTCTCCGGGCACACCTCCTATTTCGTCTTTGATGTGACAACTGTGGAGACTACTGCCTGTAGTGCTACGTCTCATCCAGTTTCATCAGCTCACTTTGGAGAGAGAGTCATTGCCACCCTCAAGACTATGTGGGACCAGCAGATGGGACCCATCCAGAACAGAAGGGCACAGGCACATCTGTTTAAGGGGGAGACAAGACAGCACAGCACTTGTGGTAGCAAACTTTGCCATGCTATTCTTCCAAAGTTAATTTGTTCTTTAATTATCCTAGCTGAGAGAGATGTCCCAGAACACCTCTGAGAGCCCCGTTTCTTTGATAGGTCTTCTTCAAGTTACATTTAAGAAGACTAAAACAAATCCTTGCTTAGCATTCAAAAATGCCATTTAGCTGATACAGGTAGTGCTTCTGGGTCTTAGGCCATCTTTGTAGATCTGGGACTAAATTAGAAAATGAACTCTGAATTCCTTTGGCTTCTCTAGCATTGGTGTTACTGAATTGGTGTGAAAGCCTGCTTTGAAAAAGTAGGATGTGTGATGAGAAAATATTTTCCCAGTGCCCTTACCTGCAATGCAGGGAGCTCCCTGAGACATGATCTGCTATTTCAGGGAGACCAGGAAGAAGAAGACATGTTGATGACAGTCTTACTTTCCACTCCTGCAGCAAAGTTCAGAGAAACCTGTCTGCATTTCAGCAGTGGAGAAATGTGTGAGGAGAAAATGCAATCCTTTATTTCCTGCAATAGTAGAGTGGTCATAATAAAAGAGATATATCCGCAGTTTGATGTTTCTAGCAGTCAGGAGGGGGTGAATTCACTGTTGTTCCAAAAGTGGATAAACTCTAACTCCCTATATTTTTCCTTTCTAACTGTTTGGTATACTAAATTGGCTCCTATCACTGTTTGTAAGATAACATCCATAGGGGCAAGATCAACTGTATTTTATTTATGATATACATGTTTATAACTGCATGGCCGCTCTAGCTCTATTTGATTTAAAGATACAAACTAAAGGTTGTGTTTCTTTAGAGAAAGTTGAAACAATGCTCTCACCTTGCTCTCACAGATGGTATGAACATCATGTTGTTCTTCCTTGTCCTATTTTCTGCTGCTTCTCCAGCCCAGACCTCCTCTACCAAATCAGTTTTCCTGCATACTTACGCTTTTCCACCGTGATCCTTCTAATGGAAAAGCTTTCTCTACCCTCTAGCGGGAATTTGAATTATAGCACCTGCGGATCCCAGTTGTACTGCAGGACCCATCTTCCTGGTGTTTCCAGCAATTACGGTGCCCCATTGCTGTGCTTCCCTACCTTCAGTGAGATTCAGGTTTGCATTTTGGGAGAAAAAGGAAAGGGGTTATGTTTGCTAGGATTTTTTCCTTGTAGAGGGTCAGATCTAGATTTTTGCTGGTGTTTGTCAACCAAATACTTAGCTCTGATAAATAAATATAGCAGTGTTAATCATGTTGAATAGAAGCAAGGATGAAAATTTAGGAGGTATATGAAAAACCTCCATTTTCCCTTCTGCCACTAAAAGCAAACCCTTCTGGCATCCGTATATGAAGGTAGAACGTGGGCCAGGGGATCTGAACTAGGGTGTGCTAGGGAAGGAGGGGTGGCCCTGAGGTGGGTTATCTGAACATGTGTGCTCTCCCAGCATCAGCAATATGTACATGGTGTGGTACCCTGCCCCTTGGGTGAAGGCATCTCACTAGTTGTGGAACATCTTTACACCCCATGGAGAATAACTTGCCAACCTGTGGTGCGACGCACACATTTCAGCCTGAAAGGCTTTCCCAATATGCTGCTAGTATTTCGTGTTAAGCTCCAAATTAATAAGTACTTGATACAAACCTGTAAATGAGATGAATACAGCTAATTACTGGCTTTCAGATGAGATCACACGCAGTGGTAGCCAAATAACTTTGGTGATAAAGAGCTAGTTCCCCAAAACTTCTGAAGGAAAACAAAAGTGCTCCTTTCACAGTTGCAGACTGCAACGTTAGGGATGAACCAGGGCCTGAATAGTGCAGAAACTGCTCTAACTCAACGTTTATTACTGAAGTGTCACAACTGAGCAATCAAGACTCCCTTGAAAACCTTACCCTAAGCCTAAAATGCACTTTGTAAAAGCTCTGGGCTAGAATCTGATCTCTCCCCTGCTTGGCTGCTAATTTGCTTTGTGACCGCAGGCAAGTCACTTAACTCCACTGTGCCTCAGTTTCATCACCTGTAAAAGAGGGGTGATATATAAATATCTCAGAGCAGCTTACTAGCAGAAAGGGAAATGTGAGGAAACTCCTGTAGGCAGGTGCTGCCGCCTTGTCTGTTAAGATAACTTCCCATTGATAAAAGGCATCGTGAAGGAAAAATGGAATTTTCAAGATGATTTATTACTTGAAATTGTTGCACAGTGCATTTGTATGCCACTGTCTGCTAGGTTTTCTTCATTATTGCTGAGGCCATAAGTGATCAAGCCAGTCTGCCTCACTCAGTGGAAAATTGCCCCTTTGGGATCGTTTGGGGCTGGAAATAAATCCACTCATAATGCTTCCCCACTTTGTGCTAAGTCACCTCCTTTTTTCACAGATTAACAGATCTGTAACAGTAGTAGAGCAGGAGGAGTTACCTTGGATGTTCTTTGAGGCCACTGCAGAAGAAGGTGTCTTCTGGCCCTGTCAGGGCATCACTTTGCACAGTGGCTGGTACCATGAAAGTCCTTGAAAATTGGAGGAGAGATCTGAGAATATCACAGGGTGCTCCTGTAATAATACCAAGTACCTTGTCACAGATCCACTGACAAAATTCTGCCAGGTGATACACAGGAATTAGCTTAAAAGCACCCTGGAATGCAGCCAACTAGCTCATGCCAATCAGGGGTAAACAGAAACCACAAAGATTTTTGATTTCTAATGTCAGAACTATTAGAAGGGCAACAAGTGAATTTCCTAATAATTTTTCCAAAAAGCTGACGGGTCTTGAGCAACAGGCTGGATGTGGTGAAGGGAGAGTGAAGGACCAAGCAACCTGGTATCAGATTTTCTAACTTGGATAGTAGGAAATGTGCTGGAAATGCAACCATATTTAATGAAATACATGAAGGAAGATACCTTCTACCTTGCTTTATTAAGATTCAGTATGGCATTGTCTGTCTGTGCACAAAATTGTATTTCTTTCTTCTTTGCCTTACCTTCTTTCAATATTTTACAAAGTAAAAGGAAATCCATAAAGTAATTTGGAAAAACACATCAACAAGGGAGCCTGCAGAAGAGCCAGAGGAGGACTGTTTATGAGGAAGTGTAGCGACAAGACAAGGGGCAATGGTTTTAAATTGGAAGAGGGG
>BJBW01011067.1:29380-113086 GCA_004320125.1 Scolopax mira | reverse complement strand
TCAAGGCCAGACTTTGAGCAACCTGCTCTAGTGGGAGGTGTCCCTGCCCATGGCATGGGGTTGGAACTCAATGATCTTTAAGTTCCCTTCCAACTCAAATATTCTATGATTCTATGATTTTATGATTCTATCTTTCCTTTTTTTTTTTTCTTTTGAAAAAAAAAAAAAAAAAAAGAAGCTCAGAACTTTGTTTTCCTTGTAAGAGTGAAGACCATCCCCAGCACTACAGCTTCTGGGCATCCTCCTCTCTTTTCGTTTAGAAATCACTGATATCAAACACTTTGGGGAGGAAAGAAACCAAGTAGAACTCTTAGAAGGCAAAATACCTTTTAATTCAAATGGTTCTAGCATTTTTAAGGTTCTAGCAATGATTAATCAAACATACTCTGTATTATACTTGCCTGCAGCAGCCCTGAAAAATCATGTTTCCTCTGTGTGTTATTAAAAAATAATCAGCATTTGAGCTTTAGATTTCATTTTGGAAAGACACCTAGCTCAGTGTTTATCTACTTTACTTTTTCTGCTCGTGGGCCCCAAAGTACAGCTCTGACTAAAAGCAAGAATGTATTTTTCCCCACTGCTTTAGGAGGCATCCGACTCATTCTGCTCTCCACCGCAGCAGTTGGTAGGCTAGGGCATCAAGTCAGCAAGACACCTTAGTCAAAAAGTACTGCTCTTTTCCAGTTGCCATTCAGAAAACAGGCCTTGAAATAAATTTTCTTTAGGGTAAACTCTTTTATTCCTTCTTAGACTTGATTGTGTGGCCTTTACATTGAAGTGACATCAGTTGGCACTGCTGAATGCCTCTGCTTTCCAAAACGTTAAGGGAGCTGTGAGGGAACACACAAAGCATTTTCCTTTTCATCTCTCCTCCTTCTCCGCTGGCAGGGAAAGGCAAATACAGTTTGGGGCTGGTAGGAGCTGAATAGCGATGTGTTCGTTTGTTATTTGCTGCTTTAAAGTCTAGGTTCACTCAACCTGCATTTTTCAGAGTAGAAAATACCGACAGATGGAAGCAGTCATTCAAGGTTTATTCTGCTGGTTTAGCTGTGTCAGCAAAATGACAACATCTATCTGAGGTCTAAAGGACTCAGTGGTGAGCCTGGCACTACCCTCCACTTTGTGTGGTAGATCATGACCGTGCAGTCACACCGTACAGCTAAGGCAGCAGCATCCCAGCTGCGCGTACCGTTACATCGGGATAAAACTGCAGCCTTCTCTCACGTCCTTACCCAAGACAGACCTTTCACGAGTAGACTGTTCTCAAGCTATTTTAGACTTTCTCTCCCCTTAGCTGTTTGCTAAGCTAGTCATTTTGATGCTGCATGCAGTCTGCCTCCTACTCTCTTCTTAGGTGTTCAGACACAGAATTGCTTGAAAGGCAGATAGATGCAGCTGGGTTAGGACAGATTTTGGGATTTATTTTTTTTTTCTTTTATGCAGAACATTACAGTCAGTATTTTTGCTCCCTGGGAGATTTGACTACAAGGAGAGTCTTGCTTTCACTTCTTATGGGAACAGATGATTTAGGGAGAAATAGAAAAAAAAAATTGCTGGTTGCCTTCCCGTGCAATTAAGGGTAGAAAATAGCTCTGCTGCAATCCGTGACAGTACATGAGTCACTGTGAAGAATAAGGTTCTTGAACACCTCCAGGGATGGGGAATCCACACATCTACAATTTCAGTCAGCAATTCCAAAATTTCATCTTTAGCATCATCAGAGTTGACATCCCCCTGAGAGGTTTACCTTGCAAAGTTGTTTTCCTGTTCCCTCTGTGTTCCCAGGCAGAAAGCAGCTTGCTTGAGTTGACATGTCTTTGCAGAACAAAACTACTAGAGACTTTTGACAGAAGCTTGGTTACTGGAGCGTAACTATGCTGTGAATTAGCCTGCAAGAGGGTAGTAATTTATGTAGCTGTGTTGTCACGCTGGGTACAGAGCTTGGGAAGTGTCTCCTGTTTACTGCAGTCGAAGCACTTATCTTTGTTTCTACAGTAAACTTAACAGCTGCTAAAATTAGAAGCTATCGAGATGTCATCCTGCACAGTAGAAAAAAGGAATGAGTTGCATGAGATAATGATCTCTTAGTCCTGCAGAACACCTGAGCAGTCCATGAATGCTTTAAATACACCTGCACTGAGGCTGAGCTTCTTTCCTCTTTTCCCAGACCCATTCATGCTACTGGAAGATGTGACTGCCCTTGTCCTGGAGCCTCTTGCCCCACTGGCAAACTACAGCTCCCAGGATCATTTTCTAATCTACTTCAGCACTTAAAAATCAGCTTAGTATAGACAAAACTAAATGAACAGAGGTGGTGGATGAGATAGGAAGGAGGCAATCAAACAACAGAGGAGGAGGAAGCAAAAAGGTAGCCCCTCTCCAAGTCACTGAATCTGTGGGACTGTCACTCTTGCCATTAGAGCGAGAAAGCCTCAAACACTTCCATTTCACACGTTTTACTTTTAGTCGCCCCATTTTACAAATTGTATGTGTAGTTGTATTGAAGAACTTCTGCTTGTGTGTGATAAGCTCAGCTTCGGCTTGAGAAGGAAGAGCTTCTGAGTACAAGAATTAAAAATGCTCTGAGAGAGGAAAAAAGACAATTTTTAATCCACTCCTTCAGATGTCTATGTGTGAGTGGTAGACACACCTTGTGCTTTCACTTACGTGGGAGAGAAAGAGAGTACAGTGTGCAGTGTGGTTTTGACCATGTTGGAGAGCTGGGATGTTACGAATCTATTTCAGAAAATATTTATTTCACGTGAATCGTTTTGTGTATTTGTGTAACTTGTGGGTTTGAATCAACCATGTGTATGTGTAACCAGGTAGCTTGATCGTGGTTGATCACCATCTAGTGGCAACCTGTAAAATTCAGACTTTGACACTAATAGAGAGGAGGATAATCTAAAATAGAAAACATGCCAAAAGGCCTGTGGCACTGCTTCTGAAGGATGAAACCTGTGATGGTTGAGCCTTTACCAAATAAAGCATTTTAAATATCCACAAGGCATGTCAAACACTACGGTGTCATTGTTCATCCTGCTTAGGTGCCTGTGTGCACTGGGGCACGGTGCTAACCTGCAGCAGATACCCAGGCTTTGCTAGCAGTACACTGGTTGCTGCCAGCCGGTTGCCTGCCCAAGAAGAGCTGTGGTAGCATGTTGGGATGAGCCCTGTTGCCGGTGATGCTCCTGGGCACCAGTTGTTTTGCTAACACCAGCAACATACGCCTAATCACAGAGCCTCATGGCCAAAAGGGACCCCCAGAAGCCAGGTAGGCTGGTGTCTCTCTTGCACAGCATCTGGCTAGATGCCTAGAGACCCATGGCTGTGGAGGCTTCTCTTGTCCTCACCAGGGCTTCATCAGTCATTGTTGAGATAAAGTCCTTCCAGATATCCACCTTTCAGGGGTTCTCAATACCATTTGTTTTTTTGCCTGGTTCCATACCCTTGGGACATTTCACTGACCATTCTTACCGTGCTCCTCTCATCTGTGTCTTCCCTGAAAGGCAGCCTTGAAGGCTGAACATGGTGCTCCAGCTGGGAGGGTAACAACGCTACACAAATCTCACACATTATATTCTTATTTATACATCACAGCATTGCCTCTGTCACAGATCTTTCTCTGTCGAACTGCTACTTGAATATTTTGGATTTTTTTTTTCTCCTTTTGTGTTTGCACAGTTCATTATTTCTACTTAAATATAGAACTCTGTATTTGTTACTATCTAATAGCATTCTGTGTTTTTTCAGACCACAGTTGCAATTTGTCAACTTAATTTTGCCCTCTCAGCTTCACGTCACCTGCATATATAGTAGCCTGACTTTATTACATTCTCCAATGTGTTAAGGAAAACACTAAATATCCCTAAACCCAGGTCAGACTGGTGAATTTCCCACTCAGTGGCTTCCCCTTCTCTGATAATAAATCACTGATATTTCCACTCTGAACACAACTCTGTAACCAGCAAAAATAGTTCCCTCCAGAACTGTTTCCTTAGCTTACACACAAGTCAGTGTCAAAACTTCTTCTGGGGTCAGGATATATGACATCATCTTTTCCTTCATGTAAGATCCTGTTAATTTGCTGTAGTAGGAAATCAGAATGACCTGGGATTGTACATAGCTGATACATCCATACTGGCTGCTACTCACCTGTATTTATCTTCTGTAGACTTATCATCCAATTGTCTGTTTCGCTATTTTTATGAGATGAACATTAGCATGACTGTTAATGTATTGTTTCTCCATTTTTCCAATGGATTTATACACTTATCTACATAGATATCTATCTCTTTATATACATATATATATATATATATTTATACATATACACACATATCTCCTTTTATTCACCATGTATGTCCTCCTCTGGTACGTCCCTCATCCTCCCCCTAGGCCAGCTCTGAGATTTCACCATTCAGTTCCTCAGTGCCCCATGCTGAAGTTCAAGTCCATCTAATTTGAAAACACCTGATTTATCCAGGTGCTTTCTAAGTACGTAATTCAGTGATTTCAGCAACCGTGATGGTATCTGCTGTGTTTTGCTCGGGCTGTAATAAGCAGAGCACTACATGAGTGACAACACTGAAGTCAATGGAAGTTTGTTCTCATGTCCAGACTAAACTTTCTGTGTCCCTATAATCAATGGCAAAGCCCGCAGTGAGAGAACCCTGCATTTCCAAATGTCTTTGGAAACAGTCTGGTTGGGTGGTTCTAAATTTCACCTTTGAGGTGGCTTACAAGCTCCACTTTTCACTCGTTTTTCTTTGGTTGCTAAGAGAGGTATATATAAACCTGCTCCCGAGACAGCTCTTTGACAACTGCTGTAGTGCAGAGAGAGAGGGTGAAGCCAGCTGCACTTCTTGCTACCATGTCAACACACCTGCCTTCACAGGAGCTTACAACAGCAAAGCCGTCCTGGGTTTATTGGGGTTTTCTTCAGGAGATTCCTTCATAACTTCAATGCTATCTCTGACTTGGTCATGGAATTACTGCTCCTGGGCTGCTGGACGTATTTGCTCCACTTATACCTTGAAAGAGAGAGGATGGCCTGCTGGAAGTTACCTCCTGTCACAACGTAAAGTAGGAGGTTGCCACAGGTGTTGAGTGCAGCCAGTGGCTGAAAGGTGATGTAGGCAGAGTGGATTTGCTTCTCCACCTGACAGCTGACTGGACACAACCGTAGTTCAACCCGAGCCACCCGAAAGATGTGGAATGGGAGGAAGCACATGTAGAAGACCACCAAGAGGACAACAGCGAGTCTGCGAGCCTTTTGTTTGTAGCAAGCCCGCATGTGGGGCCCAGTAGCCAAGGTGTAAATAATGAGCACATAGCACAGAGCCACTGTCAGCAAGGGCAAGAAGAAGGCCAGGCTGGTCAGCAGCCAGTTATACCACCTGATTGTTTCCAGGTTTTCAGAGCTGGTAAGGTTGAGGCATAAAGATCTGTTTTGCACCTCTTTTAAGGAGATCAAGAAGTTGACAGGGCTGACAGCTGCCAGTAAGACCACCCAAAGGGCTGTGCAAGCTACCACTGTCCACCTCTTCCTTTGGATGTGGAAGAACCTCATAGGGTGGACAATGACCACATAGCGAAAGGCGCTGAAGCAGGTGAGGAAGAGGATGCTGCTGTACAAGTTGAAGTGGAAGCCGAAGCGGACGAACTTGCACATGAATTCACCAAATATCCACTGTTCCCCACTGGCATAATAATGTATCAAGAAGGGAAGGCTGGTGAGGTACAGCAGGTCTGTGAGTGCCAGGTTCAGCATTATTATGGTGCAGCTCTTCCAGGGCCTCATCTTGAGGCTATAAACACAAATTGCAATGACGTTTCCTGGCAAGCCCACCAGGAAGATGATGCTATACATCATGGGAAGGTATAAAGTCTTCAGACCAACTTCCACACATCAGTGCAGTTGGGAAAATCACCTTCAGCGTCTTGACAGGTGGTGGGGTTGGCTAAGTTGTCATTTGTTGTGTTCATGTTTTTTCCTTAGAGAGAGAGACGTATTTGCTCCACTTTTTCTCCAGAGAGAAATTTCTGTGAGATGTTTAGTGTTCACTGACAGGTAAGACCTTCTCCTAGTCCATTAAAAAAAACTAATAGCAAGGTCTTTGCTTTCAACTTCCCATCAGTGCCAATGTTAAGTGCCTTTATTGAATAAGGAAAGGCCTTGCTGTTTTGACAAGAATTGATCCCAATCTAGAGGGCTTTTATTGTATTCATATAGAGACAGATACAATTTCAATTTTTAAAAATATATTTTCAGGGAATGGTCTGCACAGACACAATGAAGTTGTAATGTAAGGGATTCCCAGTCCCGCAGTGTGTGATGTCCCCCTCTTGGTACATAAAGCTCACTTTCTGCTTTCATCAGGGCTCAAGTGGAAAAGAAGAACAGACTAGTCATGTTGTGCTGCTGACCAAAAGTATAGAGCAGAATGTCCTGACCATAACTGCTCCATAATTCTATTTGCAGCTTTGTTAATTAAGTGGAAAACAGAGTGGATGTTGAAATGTTTTCATATTCTTTTTTGACACTGCAGTTGGTTAACATTTTTCTCCCTGCACCTTGGAAACGACTGATAGAGGAATATTTCATTCTTTTAGTTCATTAACAAGATTGATGTTGTAAAGAAATAAGTTATTTTTAGGCTTGTCATTAGTTGCTATATAAATTTCTATCCCTGTAAAATTTGTAAATGGTGTTTTGCTTTGACACTAGTCTTAGATAGAAGTTCTGAAACATCAGAATAAATTCATGCAACTATGCAAGGCAACCATTTGCAAGATAGAATATGGGACTTGAGCAGGATTCAAGGGAAGTAAAGGTAGCCCAGTATATTGTCTTTATATAAGAAAATATGGGGCCACTGAATCACATGGGAAATAAGTGCTAATCCAGTAAGTGAATTTGTGAAATACCTTCTTTCTTTTAAAGTGGAGTAAATGTTTTGATGGGGAAAAAAAAAGAAAAGAGTTAATCTCTAGCTTAATTTTTTAAAATTTTTTTCTAGCTTAATTTTTTGGGATGGTGCCCATCCTCAAATTATGGGGGCATGGATCTGTTAAAATGGATCCTACCGAATCACCACTTCTATTTCTTGTTCTTCTCTAAATTTTCTTGATGCAGCTTCTACCCCACTCACTTGTGAGATCTCACAGAGACAGGTTGCAGAATTCAAATTCAAATTTGTGTAGAACATTTGGTTCAAACGTATTTAAAACACTTTGAAAACTGAAGCTGGAGCTTGAGGAGAGGAGTGCCAAACACTGGTGTTTGTTTTTAAAGAGCAAACCAGCTTCAAACCTCTTCTCATGGCTGGGGATGGTGCAGGGGATGGTTTGGATAAATCCAGCGGCTCAAATTCAGTTAAGAAGAAACGCAGCGATACCATCGCCCCCAAACAAACTTGAAGCCTGTGGTATGGCTAATGTTTAACCAGGCTAACAGCAAAGGCCCCATCCCGCAGTGGCAGGTCGGGGTGTGCTGTCTGCTGCTGGAAGCTGTTTACACTGCACGGCTGAAGGGCACGGCTGGGTACTGCTCCCCGCATCACTTTCTTCATGCTTTGTAAGACTATCATTTTGTCAGCAGCTTTTTTAAAATTTATTTTAATTTTTTATATTTTTATTTATTTCCCCCCACCAAGCAGTGTTCTGCTGCAGCAAACTTAGAGGGGCTGGAGAGCAAATAACTACCATCACCGAAGAGCGCGGCCGTGGCACTCAGCCGCTGCGGTCCCTACAACAGTCACAGGTTCTCAGATGCTTTCAGAGCCATCACCTTTTCTGTTGGTGAGGTATCTGATAGGCCTGTATTTGGGTGGAGGAACTTCCCCATGGGTCAGACCAACCCCTCCCCACAGCTCCCTAGTTACAGAAAGGTGAAGTGAGGACAAGCATCGCAAGGAAAACACATGGATGTGGGGGGCTCAGTTCTGAGCTAAGATTACATCCAACCGAACAGGTTACCATGGGGAGCAAAGAAAGGAGACAGCGTGTCTTTGCTGTCAGCCATATTATTTTGCTGTCTGAATTACAAATAGAATTTAGACAAAACTTAAATCTAATTAAGGAACAGTTTGTACTGTGGCAGATTTTATCACACTAAGTAATTGGCCATAATGGGACTTCTGCAGCCCAAGCTGAGGGCAAATGATATATGCTGCAGACATGTAATGAACTTTAAATAAATTATCCCAGAGCAGAACTTGTAATAAAAGGGAACTAGATTATTGAAATAGAAACCCTCTTTCAGTCTTAACAGTAGAGTCACTGCTCTATTACATGGTATTCTTTACTGTAACCAATTGATTGGAGTGACTTTAAAAAATGTTGTGATTGCATGTCTTTAATTGCAGTCACGTATAAAGGAAACTTGTCTGCTCTTGCATTGTGATAATTTAATTAGAGTCTGCTGGAAATAAAAGCCAAATGGCCGCAGCCATGGCAAAGTAACCTAATACCTGTAATTGGACTATATTTCACACAGATGTGTTGCTGAATAAATTAAATAGGATTCAGCTTGCAGTTTCAACTCTTCCACTGGCTCAGATCTAAGAGACGCAAATGATATATTTAGGGATGAAGATGTAAGCCCTCCTTCCCTTACCTTTTATAATTCAGGGAGGTTTCTCCATGCAGAAAAAGTATGTTGATTTAACTTGAGTACTGGATGCATCCACCTAGATAAGTTTAATTTGTTTCACACTTCCATCATCCTGTAACCCTTTGCTCATCACTCTCCACTTCACCCTGCCTCTAAGTTCACACCTTTAACTCACAATATGCATTTTACCTGTAAATCCTTGGGACTGTCTTCTCTCCTCTTCATAGCTGGTCCCTTAAATACCCCTAAATACTCCAACTTGTGGAGCTTGGTTTTGAATTCCACAGGCTTCTGCGGTGAGATGGTCTGGGAAAGCCATAGCAACCCCCAGGCTATCAGGCAGACAGCTTCTAGCTGTCACGTCCCTGGCAGAGGGGCTGTGCTGGTGTCGGCTGTTCTCTTGCCTGGCCTCTGCCACCTGCGTGGGACGTGTGGGGACCTGCTCTGTGTCACTGGCAAAATCAGTTGGGACCGCTTGTTACCTGTCTGGTTTGGCCGGAGCGGTTGTTATGGGCGCTTCCAGCCCCAGGTGAGGGCATCAGGCCAGCAGTGCTCAGGCAGGGAGAGGTGCCCACCTGAAGGAATCCTTGCTCCCTGAGTTCCAGAGCACAGTGCAGGAGAGGTGGGAGACGGGGGAGAGGTGAGGGAACAGCAGGGTTTCAAACTGGCAGGAGTTGCCCTGCAGAGGGCTTGGTGGATGCTGTGAGCTGAGACCGAACCCTTCACTCTTGAGGAAGCTGAAGGTACCCACAGTCTCCAAACTGTGAGCTTGGTAGGACCAGCTGCCCCTTCTGCAGGGACGGACCTGGCTCTGAGAAGAGAAGGGATTGTGCAACCAGAGCATGCTTGTGTCTTGTGGCTAAGAGAGGTATCTAAGTCCATGTGCTTGTGAGGGCAACCTGGCTGGAGAAGGGCTTTGCTGGAGAAAGGGATTGCACGACTCTGCCAGACAACTGTCCTGACCATATTATATGGGAAGTACATTTATTTGTTGGCCTGACTTGTCCAGAGGTCAGAGGAATAAAAAAAGCCTAGGAAGGAACTCAAACTATGTGCTCCCTTTGCATATGGTTTGAAAAAATACCCAGCCTGCTGTGTGATCTGGAGCATTTTACAGTTTCCAAATACCAAGGCAATAAAGCAGAAGACAGGCCAGCATTTCCTTAAATGTGATGGACAACCCTCAAGAAGGGGCTAGCAGAAATGTCCTCTCTCTTTGGAGAGGGAAGAAGGACACAGACACTTTCTGGGGTGCTCTATAACAAAGTTTTACTTCCTTTGCACAGTGAACAGTGAGGGACATGATCCTACCAAGAAGTGCCTGGGTAGTTGTGGTGTCGTAGTTACAGATTGTACAGGGAGACTTAGCTTTCCAGTGTGTGGTGCTAACTTAGACTATGACCTGATGAAGTTCTCCTACAGATCCAGCACTTACACATTTTCTTTGATCTTCTCTCCCTCTTCCTTTTCAACAGGTTTTGGCTCTTGTGCTATTTGTGCTCCATTGACTTTCACCTTGTTTCAAAGCAGTAATCCTTACACCAGTTTCAGGCTTCTCTCTTTTTTTTTTTTCCTTTTTTTCCCCACAAAGAAAACACTTTCAAAAGCATAAGCATTACAGATTTGATTTTGAATTAAATATTTGCAAACTTCTGTGAACAGGTGGGAAAGTTATTATATTGAGAGAGAAATATTTAGATGAGGCTGAAAAGAACTTGAATGTTTTCCAACACTGAACTTAATTTCAGATCTCGATTGAAGCTATTATTTACTTTCTCATGATGATAAGAGATGTGAACCTGGAAACATTAACAATTATGTACTGCATAATGTAATGGTGAATCAGACTTGAATTCTTTAATAAATATATCTTTTTAATTTACTGCATAACTGTCCTGTTTCTTTACCTGATGCTTTCAGTACTGGATATCTTCACATGAATGACTTTCAGCTTGCTGGTTGTACATAATCTGTTCTCTTTAACTTTTTCTGGTATAACTTGGCCACATCAACCTTGAACATGAACATTACTTTTGGACTCCAAAATGCAAATATTCAGAAATAAACTGACAGTTGCCAACATATCCTTGAGTAACAGCTGATATGAACCACCATTGTTTATAGAAGGAATTGAAACCACTTTTTACTACATGACTAGTAGTCAGAAGGTAGACTTCTATCTACCAGATAGTAGAAGTGTCAGTACTCTGCATCATGGAAATTGTACATTCTGCAAAGTGCAAATAAACCCTTTGCAAAGGGCATTTGGGGAGTTATGGAGAGACCAGGAGCGTGAAGCTGTATTTTCTCAGGAGTCTCAGTTTATACCTACAAACACAGATGAAGAACCTGTCAATGTATAAAGGATATCAAGTTCATTGCTCATTTTTTTATTATTATTTTTATTCTTTTTTAAAATATTTTTCTATTTGTTGGCTCTGGTATGGTATTTTTGAGTTAGAATGGGTATTGCTTTGGCATTATGATTCAAATTATATTAAAACAGGATAATTACTTAAATACTTCATCTCAGGCTTAGTGTTTGGATTTCAAGAAAAGATTTGAAAAATTGTGAGGATCTGGAAATGGAATTCCTGTCTTCAGGAATGAATGGAGTACCAGGAGATGTTATGACAAGTCTGAGAGATTTTTGAGGCTTTGGGTATTCTCTCTGGTTCATTTATTTGAGAACAGATTTAAACAGGAATGGATGGTAGCCATGTTCACATCCATGGGAAGAGACTCCTGGCATCAGCAGAGCTGGAGCTATGCCAATCCAGGCTGGCAGCAGAGCTCAATTATTTCTCAGTGAGGGTGGGTAGCTACTGAAACAAATCCCTGTAGTAATATGGTTGATTCTTCAACTTTGAAATTTTTTAACCAACATTGAGTGTCTTTTGCATAAATATTGGTATAGTTGCAGAGCAGGATGAAACATTACTGTCATGCAACTTTGCAGGAGAGATTCATAAGTTTCAAAGGCTGGAAGGATCTGTAGAAAAAACAGTCTAAAGGGTTGCATCCCCAAGGCCTTTTACACCTAAGAGCAAAGGATTTAGTTCAGAATTCCCAGTAACTTACATGTAGCTGATTTTTTTTTTTAATAGGACAATCTTCATTTAAAGAGAGAGGGCTTTTCCTCCTACACCTTTGATAGCTTGTTCTAAAGGTGAGTCATGTCCACAGTTAAAATCATGCCCTTAGATTTTAATATGACTTGTCTAGTTTGTGCTTCCAGCCTTTCAACTTCTTCATACATGTCTCTGCTATCACTCTCACATTTAGTGATGGTTGTTTTGTTTTTGTGAAAGTGTTTAAACATTATAATCCAATCACCTTTCATACTTCTTTCTGATTAGTTTGATAGCTTAAGGTATCCAATGGTAGTACCTATGCTTCTCCAGCCTATTCTTTCTCCTACCATTGGCTTTGTTAGCTAGAACAAAGAAGAGGGTAGATTTAGATTAGATATCAGGAAGAAATTTTTCATTCTGACGGTGGTGAGACACTGGAACAGGTCGCCCAGAGAAGCTATGGATGCTCCATCCGTGGAAGTGTTCAAGACCAGGCTGGATGAGGCTTTGAGAAACTTGGTCTAGTGGGAGGTGTACCTGCCCATTGCAGGAGGGTTGGAACTAAATGATCTTTAAGATCCCTTCCAACCCAAACCATTCTATGATTTTATAATATGAGGTCCTCCAGCCTCTGTCCTGGGTTTCTGCATCTTGGGTGACATGGCTGGACCCACATCCCAGACGCGCAGAAATCGCAGGCATACCCAGTGTGCATGAACAGTCAGCTATGTCCAAGCTACCCTGTAGGATTCTGATCAAGAGTGTCAAATGTGGCCTGGTCTGCACACTTGACCCTCATGAGCCCTAATATTCTTCTGCAGAAACTGGGGAATCCTTCCTCATTTGGGGGCTCTCTGCCCCTTCATCCACTGATCACATAGGTATTCCTTCTTAGCATGACTGGAGCACCAAGTGGTGATTGTAGGTACTCTCTGTCCTTCCAGGAGAAGAGAGGGTAGGAGAGATCATAGTATGCCTGTTGTCTTGAAAAATCTAGAAATGGAGAAAACATTTCTCTCTATCATCCTGGAGGCAGAGAGAAGAAGAATTGCAATGAATGGGGTCTAAGTATCACCAAAAAAAAGACTCATTCTGTCTCAACAACTGCACCAGCAACAACTCAACAAGGAATGTATTATTCTGCCCACTTTTATTATATAAAGCAGTGAAGTCATACATCAAACCAACCTTTGTCATGCAATGTCAGCAAGGAAACCCTCCGTAACCTTGTCCTTGTCAGAGTGTCTCTTCTTCTTTTCAGGTCTGACTATGCTGTGCTACGCTGCCTTCAGCTTGCTTCCAAAATATGTGTCATGGTAAAATACCTTAAAGTGATCCAGTTCTCAGAGGTTGTGTCCTTCTGTCAAAAAATAAATGTGATCCCCCTGCTGTCTTTCCCAGCAAAAATCTCATTGTATTTTTCTCTTTTTAAAGAGTTTTCTTAAATAATTTTGTTAGCTTGGATTCTTTGCTTAAGTTTAAATACACCTTAGCATGATTTTTTAAACTAATTCAACATGATCCATTGTGTACTCTCCCTACATAAAGTTCTGAAATATTTTCTTGCTGTGCAAAGAATGTCTTTGAAATTGCCCTGACTTTGACATGATGTTTTGGGTCCCTTATAACTGAAGACTTAAAAGATGTGATCTATCTTTGTCAGGTTTCGTATTGATTGATAGGAGGTTTTCAAAACTGTTATAGACATCTACAGGCGTTTGATACTAATTGCCCTCGATTCCTCTAATAAATTTTTACTTTGGACTTCATTGGCTGTGTGCATCCTTTGGCTTGTGTTGCTCTCCTCTGTGTCTTTTTCCAAGAGGGAGTTTTTATACTTGCAAAGGAGACATTTTAAGGGTCCACCATTGAAATGCGCTCACCGACTGTCATCAAGGTGATTTAAAACATGCCCAATACATGGATATATTTTAATTAACACCCACAGCTTTTCCTTTGGGAAAAACTTTCCTTTTCCTTTGATTCTGCATGAAATCCCTAGGGTGCAGCTGTCCCATGAGAATTGTCTACTTGGCAATATTTGCCTCTGAAGCACCTACACCACGCTTTCTTCCAGCTATTCATTGCCCCTTCCCCCACTGAGTACTTCCTTCCTGCACTCAGTGGGAAACTCAGACTGCTAAAATGTGACGCCAATACCTCTGTTTTTATCTCTTGGCATAACATCTTTATCCCCGGGGGGAGCACTGGTGTGCCTGCAGGACCTAGCAAGGTGGATGGGTGCAGGCCAGATGGATGCACACCCTTCAGACCTGGGTATTCCAAAGACAGGAGGTTTGTTGCCAATTTATTTTCCTACACGTTTTGTAACTGTTTATTGGAGTGAAACAAAAACAAAAATTGAAGAACGCCGAAAATACCCATGGGCCCTTGTACAATAGGATATGCAATTGGTACATTAGTCTTTAGTGTATTTTATTTGTAGCAATTTTTTTCTTGAAGTTCAGTGCCGTTGTAGTGTTATGGTGAATTAGGCAATTATTGCAGAACATAATTTCAGGGATGGGTTATCATATATCACACTTGAGAGCATACAGTCTGTATCTTAACTAGAAGTTCATACTTCTTGGTTTTATTCTCTGCTTTCACGAGTCTGACTTTTTTTCCTGTCTCTGGCATTGAGAAAATCCTCCTGCCTTGTTTGTACCACACCCTGTTGAAAGTTTCTCTTATCTTTCAGGGTGTGTATTCTGTTGGGAATGGGTGTTACTCGTGGAACTTTCTGCAGCTCAGCTGAGTGCTCCCAAGTTATTTCCTCATTCCCCTTCCATTTATTAGGTTTGCAGTCCAAATTAGTTATGTGCCCAGTTCATAGTAGTTAGGACGAACCTGCCACTTTTCCTTACTTGCAGAGGTCCTGTTTAGTCAAAACAAGACCATGTGGCAAGGCAAGAAGAAGAGAGTGGTGACCAACAGGGAGGCAGGGTAGTGAAGCACAGAGTTCACAGGGAAGGGAGGAAGATGAGGCTCAGGATGAGTCCATAAGATCTAGTGCTGTGTGAAGACTAGCTTGGGCAAAAAGCAAACATTGCCATGGATCACATCTGCCCTTATGTCCTTTCATTGGAAGACAAGAATAAAACTCCTGCATATGACATCCTTGTCTAGCACAGACAACAGTTACCAAACACCGGGCATGCACAGTGGAAGAGCAGATGATGGTATGGTCTCTAGGTGTGACAGTCACCTTTGTCACTTATTTCTTAGTCCTAAGCAGTGCTTCAGCCAGTCTGCTGGTGTCTGCCTATTCTTCCCCTTGCAGCTGGCCCATGGGCTAGCTGGTGTTCACAAGGGCCTGTGTTTTCCCTTATTCCCTCTGTTGCTGTTAAAAAACTGCCTTTTTGCAGTTAAAAGTTGAAAATGTAATCCAGTCAAATTTCATGGTTAGAGCAAGTTTCTGCAGTAAGAGAAACCTTTTCTCTGTAAAGACAGCCAGGAGGTAGAACAGACCACCTGGAGAGGCTATGCAGGTGCCACCCCTGGAGATTTTCAAGTCCCAGACAGACACATCCCTAGAGACCAGGTATGCAATTAGTGCCAACCCTGTTCTGAGCAGGCACTTAACACTGGAGATCCCCTGATGTCCCTTCCAACTCTGAGTTCTACATTCACAGATTAGGTTGCAATCTGGTTTCACTAGCAAAATACTTCAGCAGTCAAATGGCGTATTTGATTTGAGTTTGATTTCACAGCCTGGGTTCTCACTACCTGTAGACTCCTCTTCAAAATGAAAAAGGATTTGGCTCTCTGATTACGTACTCCCCATTCCTGAGAGCTCCCACCTTTTTGATTCATTGGGTTTGCATTGCTAGTAGCATCACTTTGTTCAAACATGCGCTAGCTTTGGTTCTAACAATGCCAAATTTCATTTTGGCTCATCAAACAGAAGTTTGTGTGATTTGCCAGTCGTTAAGAAATTAATGGCTGTCATTCATTTTACTTGACAATACAGCCTAAGACCTGAGGGCCAAAATTCTGAGAGTTTACCTCCACCCGTGTCCTCATAACCTGGGGAGGTCCAGGGGCACCCAGCAGGACAGCGATGCATCTGCTCTGCAGCTGCTGGTCGTGATGGACAGTAGATGTCACTCTTGCCTAATGTATAGAGATTGGTTCCTCCACTGAATGGATGGAGACCTTTTGGGGGGGGGGGGGGGGGGGAGGGAAGAGTGACTTCTGATCATAATTGCTACAGACTGAAAAACCTTCTTTTCAAATAAAAAGATGTTTCCACTCAGAACTACAGCTTTTATAAAATCACAGAATGGCTCGGTTTACAATGGACCTTTAGAGATTATCTACTCCAACCGCCCTGCAAAGGGCAGGGGAATCTTTCATTAGATCAGGTTGCTCAAAGCCCCATCCAACCTGGCCTTGAACATTTCCAACGATGGGGCATCCACAACTTTTCTGGGCAACCTATTACAGTGTCTCATCACCCCCATCACAATGAATTTCTTCCTTATGTCCAATCTAAACATACTGTATTTCAGTTTAAAACCATTGCTCCTTGTCCTGTCACTATAAATCCTGGTAAAGAGACTCTCATCATCTTTCTTATAAGCCCTCTTTAACTATTGAAAGCCTGCAATAAGTTATCCTTGAAGCCTTCTTTTTCCTAGGCAAGATGTTATACTCACACCTTATTCTGAATCCCTGAAAAAAAGTGTATCAATTCCTTAACAAAAGGTATATTGCTTGGGAGGTTTTTTGGTACGGTTTGGGCTTTTTTAATCTTGGTCTTTGAAATGTGTGCTGGGGGCCTGCTGAACAATGCAGAACTGCCCATCTCATCAAAAACTTGCCATTTTAACACATAAATCAGTGGAAACCTAATAGTAAATTTGGGTACTAAGAGGCTGAAGAAGAATTATCTTGGCCACCTGTCTTATGGGTGAAGAACAAACCAAAACCACTCCAGGATCTGTGATCGTGTGATGTCTGCCAACAGAAAGCTGCCAGCCTGGGCCATGCAGGTAAAGCCTGCTTTCCTTTCTCCTCAACAGCTCTCTGGTGGCTCTGCAACCACCTGTAAGGTCCCGGTCCAATTGGTCCAGGAGGACCTTGTCGCAGTTATCACAGAATCACAGAATGATATGGGGTTGGAAGGGACCTCTGGAGATCATCAGCAAGTGTAGGTGCTGCACCTAGGGAGAAATAACCCCAAGCACCAGTACAGGTTGGGGGCTGACCTGCTGGAGAGCAGCTCTGAGGAAAAAGACCTGGAAGTCCTGGTGGGACAACAGGATGAGCCAGCAATATGCCCTTGTGGCCAAGAAGGCCAAAGGCATCCTGGGGTGCATCAAGAAGAGTGTGGCCAGCAGCAAAATGAGGTCATCTTGTCCCTCTACTCTGCCCTGGTGAGGCCCCATCTGGACACTATGTCCATTTCTGGAATCCCTAGTTCAAGAAGGACAGGGAACTGCTGGAGAGGGTACAGCAAATGACCACAAAGATGATTAAGGGCCTGGACCACCTCTCCTATGAGGAAAGGCTGAGGGACTTGGGTCTTTTTAGTCTTGAGAAGACTTAGGGGGGATCTGAACAATGCTTACAAATACTTAAAGGGAGGGTGTCAGGAGGACGAGGTGGTCTTTTCTCAGTGGTGCCCAGTGACAGGACAAGAGGAAATGGGCACAAACTTGAGTATAAGAAGTTCCACCTAAACATGAGGCGGAACTTCTTTACTGTGAGAGGGGTTGACCACTGGAAGAGGCTGCCCAGAGAGGTGGTGGAGCCTCCTTCTCTGAAGACATTCAAAACCTGCCTGGACAAGTTCCTGTGCAATGTGATCTAGGTAGATCTGCTCCGGTGCGGGGGGGGTGGACGGGTGGACTGGATTATCTCCAGAGGTCCCTTCCACCCCAATGATTCTATGATTCTATCATTTAATCCAACACACCTGCCAAAGCGGGTCCACCTAATGCAGGTTGCACAGGAACGTGTCCAGGTGGGCTTTGTATGTCCCCAGAGACAGAGATTTCTGTCTCTGCTATCCGTTATCTCCCAAGCACCGGGGGCTTGATCTTTCAAAAAACTGTAGAGAAATTCATGCCACAATTGTGTATGTTGCTAAGCCCCACTTATTTTTTAATAATAAGTTCAGAGTACCTTTGATTATCTTGGGAGACTGGACCAGTGGCCAGGCAGGTGTAAAGTGCCTGTAAAGTTGCAACCTCTGAGAGCACCGGTGCTATTTGGTCCTTCTTTCTGGGTAAGTATGAACCAGGTTCCCTGAAGAGACGTGTTAGTTTATCTCACAGGGGTGACACCTCTCACTGTAACTCACAGTAAACTTCACTTTTTACAGATGTGTGGAAATCACAGTAGTGTCTGACTTCTGACAGAGTTCTGGCTGGTGGTCTCCTATTGAAATCAGTTTCTCTCAATTAGTGACCATTTTAAAGACTTGTCACATAAGATAATTATCCTACCAGAAAAAAAAAAAATCCACTGTTTTGCTGTAACAACTACATAAATACTTACAGATATGTGTGGATCCTTAGAAGCTCAGTTTCACTGTAAAGGACGAGAAGATGTTTACAAACAGAGACAGCAATTGTCTTTATTCTTAATGTCTGCTGTGGATATGCAATTTCAAGAGTGAGGCAGAATGGAAGAATTACACAACTGGGACATCACTCGAGAGAGAATCTGAAGGCAAGATATTTCACTAATACACATTTGCACAGACTCCTTTCCTTCTGAATCCCACCCTGTACCCACTGCAACAGAGATCTCAGTCAAGCATGAAATGTTTGTTTTCAGAAGGATCTTTGAAAAATCTATGATTTATCAAATTAGCAGTGATATTAATAACCCTAGTGAAGACAGTGACAGGGATGTATGTTAGTCTGGCAGTTCTTGAATTTCTCCAGAGAAAGTCAATGTACAGCTTCTTTCATAGCAGTGAGTCACATTCTCCTAGGAGATTATGCAAGAGAATGGTAGTGTGTCAGGAGAACGCAAAAATTTTTGTCAACTGTACTAGTCCACTTAAACCGAGGAATTTGGGTAATGTGAATGGAAACCTCATGAATCCAGCCATTTACATTATTTGGGAATTGTATTTGGCTGAAAAGGATCATTTGGAAATAGGTCGCTGTCATGGGTGAAACACAGTGAACAACTCTGCTTTCTTTTTTTTCAGCCTCCCTTCTTCTTTCTGAGATTGCTACTTCATTTGGGGAACCCCTCTCAATGGCATCAGCTCTTCCTTCCAGCAACCTGGGCCTAATTTTCGCAGTCTAAATAGGCTGCGTGCAGAAACACAGCAGGGGATCTGCCCCCTAATTACAGGGTTTGCCTCATGTCTATTTATTAATTGGAGAATTCAGAATGTGCCATGTTTATTCAGTTCAGGAAGGATGAAAATTTACAACCAGCGACTGGCAAGTAGCAGGCTTCAGCTTGAGAATTTCAGGAATTCACCCCCCACACACACATACATACCCACTTTTCTGCTGCCTGTTTGCATTCACAAATAAAAATATTGGTTTTTTCATTATGTCTGTCTTGCCTATGCAATATTTTTATTTGTCAAGCATAAAAACTCAGAATACCTGATTTTCGATCCAAGCTTTGACACCAGGTTTGCTATGTTCTGAAGCCTTGCTACTAGGTGGTAATGTCTTCATCCTTAAAAAAACTGAAACACCCACAACTCTCCTCTGGAGTTATAGGCTCAAACATGAATTATTTCCATAAGGTTTATGTGTTTTTATGTAAGGATGAGAAAAGTGATGGCTGCTCTGAAGCAAAGCCTTTGATTATCAGCTCACTGCACAGCCACATGCCTGTCAGGCAAACAAAAGATGTAGGAGACTTATGTTGGCCTCACACTTTTCTTTAATGTGAGCAGAAGTTTGGTAGGACAGGAAAATTGGGCTTGGTAGACGTGTTTTGACACAAATATGTGGTTAGAAAACATCATTCAAGGATGTTCTTTTTTTATATTTCTTGAAACAGAACTATTATGCTGGACTGTAATGCCTTTATAAAAGCCATGCAGTGGCTGTACACACACATTTACCCTGCTGAGAGCAATACTCCTGAGCTCCATGTGCTCTCTTTTAGGATATTAAAACAGAGCATAAAGCAGCTCCTCGGCAGCAAAGACTTTTGAAAACAGCTCGGTTGTGCCATCTCCCTCCTGCAATGACTTTCCACTCAACAGCAGCTCACGGTGAGAGTGTTTGTTCTTACCTTCATGATGCTTCAGTGACGTTCATCCTCAAATGCTGGGCAGCCGAAGTATTAAGGTAAGGATCAGGACGTGTCCTGGGATCAGACAGGACACTGTGAGACCTCCATGGTGAAGTGAAACCTCACCCCTAGAGGAGGGTTCCTGGAGGCTGCAAAAAGACTCTAGGATTGACTCTCTGAAGACCCAATTTGCCCTGGATATTTGTGGTGTCAGCACTCCCAGTTCCATCCCAGTACAGGCATTCTGCTCTTCATCTTGACTTCAGCACTGAATATATAAACCTGACCAAGCATCACCAAAAAACCCTAATTAAAAGCATTTTAGAAACTTCCCAACAAGGTAATTCCTTTGGACAGAAAAATTAAACAAATTTATATGTTGCAAATGGCCTCCAGGCCACTTACAGCCCTTGGGGCAGTGTTCGGGCACCGCAGTCGTGTCTATCGTTCTGTATGAGCATTTAATAGACTATATTCTTGACAGTAATTATGAGAGTTTTTCTTCCAATCTCACACTGTGTTTTTGTTTTTTAAAAAAAGTAAAAAATAAGATCCTGAAACACATCTTAATCTTCTTTCACTTTTCACAGGTAGAGTGTACACTCAACAAGTAAATGGCTCAAGTAGAGCACAGCTGCCTATCCTAAGGAAGAGTTAAATTCACCTGCCTCATCTACCTGAACAATAGCTCTATGGCTGGCTGATTGCCAGTCTCTCCTGTGGTACAGCTCCATGTTGTTAAAAAGTCATAGACTCATTTTGATTGAAAAAGACCCTTAAGATCATCAAGTCCAACTGTTAAACTAACACTGCCAAGTACACCACAAAACCATGTCCCTAAGCATCACATCTATGTGTCTTTTAAATATCTCTAGGGATAGTGACTCAACCACTTCCCTGGGCAGCCTGTTCCAATGCTTCACTCTTCCAGTGAAGATATTTTTCCTAGCATCCATCCTAAACCTCCCCTTGAGGTTTACTCGAGGCCATTTCCTCTGGTCCTGTCACCTGTGACTTGGGACAAGAGACCGACCCCCACTTCTCTACAGCCTCCTTTCAGGTAGTTGCAGAGAGCAATAAGGTCTCCCCTCAGCCTCCTTTTCTCCTTTTCTCTAGGCTGAACAACCCCAGCTCCCTCAGCCTCTCTTCATAAAACTTGTGCTCCAGACCCCTCACCAGCTTCATTGCTCTTCTCTGAACTCACTCCAGCACCTCAATGTCTTTCCTGTAGCGAGGGGGCCAAAACTGAACATGGTATTCAATGTGGGGCCTCACCAGTGCTGAATACAGGGGGACAATCACTTCCCTAGTCCTGTTGGCCACACTATTCTTGATACAAGCTGGGATGCTGTTGGCCTTCTTGACCACTGCTAGCTCATATTCAGGTCCTTTTTCACCAGTTAGCTTTCCAGTCACTCTTCCCCAAGGCTGTAGAGTTGCACAGGGTTGTTTTGACCCAAGTGCCGACCCAGGAAGGCTTTGGGAAAGGAAGGAAGGAGGAGTATAGTTGCTCACTTGGGAGGCCTGGGCCTCTCCTCCTTGCTCTGCTGGATGCTCAGTTACTCAAGGTCTTGTGTCATCAACAAGAGGGTTTGAAGGCATTTCCCCTGCTCCATCCTCTGTGTCTTATAACAAGGAGCATACAGCATGCTCTTGAGAAACAGGATATTTGGGTTTAGAACCTTGTTGGCAGTACCAGAAGTTGAATCCATTTTCCTCACTTCCCAAGTCAGCATTGTAGCTTCCTTGCCACCCAGTCAGGGGGTGGCAGAAACTTGTCCACAATGCTTATGACCATAGCTTCCCATTCCACCCCATCCCCAATTCCAGATTAAAAAAAAGAAACAATGGGAAAATCGGAAAATCAGTACTGGCTTCAGAAAAAACGAACCCACCATTTTTGACATGGTAACTGTTTTCTCAAAGAAGTCCTACCCAAATCTAACAATAAAAATTCCCACAATATCATTTATTGGCAGGAGCTTGAAGGCAAAACTCCTAAAACAGTAAATGTGAATGTTAACATAATTGCTGGAAATGTCTTTTTATTCCTCTCTCTTTGCAACTGTTTGTGCTCCTACTGATATGAATGCAAGAGCTTACTCTTATGTTTGCAATCAGACCTTGCCTTACCTGCTGTCATCTACAAAAGTCTGCTCAGTACCTTGCTGAGTATGACAACTGAGGAAGTAAGCTATATATTAAGCAAACACACGTATGAGCTGGGGCCTTGGGGCAATGCATGGCTACTCTATACTAAGCAAAATATTTATTGTATTGAAAAAAATCCACACCTTTTTTTTTCCTTTTTTTGAAGGATCATCACTATGAAGTAAGAGAATTGTTGTGGTTTAATCCCAGTTAGCAACTAGATCCACGCTCGCTCACTCCCCCCATTTAAGATGGGGGAGAGAATCAGAAGAGTAAAAGTGAGAAAAATCATGGATTGAGATAAAGACAGTTCAATAAGTAAAGTAAAAGCCACACACACAAGCAAAGCAAAACAAGGCATTCATTCACTGCTTCTCACCAGCAGGCAGGTGTTCAGCCATCTCCAGGAAAGCAGAGCTCCATCACACGTAATGTTGACTTGAGAAGACAAACACTGTAACTCTGAACGTCCCCCCCTTTCTTCTTCTTCCCCCAGTGTATATGCTGAGCATGATGTCATATGGCATGGAATATCCCTTTCATCAGTTGGGGTCAGCTGTCCTGGTTGTGCATCTCCCAATTTCTTGTGCATTCCCAGGTTGCTCACCAGTGGGGCGGTGTGAGAAGCAGAAAAGACCTTGAGAGCTCAGCAGCAAACAAACATCAGTGCACCATCAACCCCACTCTCATCCCAAATCCAAAACAGCCCCAGAACATCTGCTAGCAAAAAAGTTAATTCCATCCCAGCTGAAACCATGATAGTATACACTGAAGTGCCAAAAAGCCCTCTTTTTGGCTATATTCTAGCCAAATTTCAGTATCTTTCCCCACTTTGCCTAAATAGTTTTTTAGAAACTATATCCAGGTGTGTATATCCAATACATGTGTGTGTTTATCTATGTACATATTTATGTCAGAAAATGTTTGGAGTTTTTTTCCCAGTATTTTCCCTGCTCAAATCTCATTTAACATTTCTGCTTAAACTTCAGAAACAGGTTGCCTTTCAGCAGAGACCAAGACTGGAATTTTCAATGAAAGTCAAGAAAATGTTATAAAGGCACAGTTAGAATGGAATTGGAATGTTCCAACTCCAACTAGAGTTGTAACACTTTTTGATCATCTGCTGTCTTTTAAGGAGTATATGATATTTTAATGCTGACAACTGGATATTTTTAATCAGTACTTTCAAATCACTGATTTATCCATATCCTTCAATGGCAACTGGCATCCCAGACATTGCATTTTAATGCCTTTCTTACACTGCATGAACTGTAAATACCAGTTTGAAATACTTTTCAGGGGGCTGCTCATACTGTGATATTTTCGAGGAAAAAAGCGTGTTTTCCAATAAGATATTCTCAGCTGTTTTTAATTGCCAACCTTGTTCTCCAAACCTTAGCCTACACGGAAAGCACTGAAATTTTTTTCACCTGGGGGGGGTTTATGCTGGAAAACTGTCCAGGTGCAGCTTTTTTTGCATCTATTAAAAGGAAATTCTTAAAAAGTAACTTGGAGCTGCTAGTATGAGACCAATAGTTTCTCTGTTAAAAAATCAGTCTGAAGTTTCCTGCAGGAAAATGAAAAAGTAGAGTTAGTGCTACACTAAAGATTTCCCAACGGCAGTTAAACACTGAAATGAGTGTTGAGACTGGGAAGAGAACTCCTGAAGAGCTACCGAAGAACCGGGACGGGGTGGGGGGAAGACAAGCTGTCTGTATCCGATGCTACGCCCAGCACGTGATCAAATCCTGTAGCATAGCAAAAGCCACACAGGCTGTCAAGGGCACGCGTTTCCTTCCCCCTGCAGTCACGAGCAAGTGACTTGGCAGGAGCTAAAAGGTATCAGCGGGTACTATGCAGTTTATAGGATATTCTGACCTTCACAGCCTGACTTGTCAGTAGGCACTGCAGAGGCAGGGGTGGCTAAGGCCGGCTCGACACCAGAAATATTTACCGGAGTCATGCTGCTACGGGGCACAGTATCTTTAAACAGCATCTCTCTATTAACACAGCTAGATGTTATCACCAAAGACTGTGCTGCTGCTGGCATCCCTCACTTTGTACAGAAATCTAGCATGAATAACCAACACCGGTCTCCAACAACCAACTCCAAGGATCCACCACCTTTCTGGGCAAACAGCTTCAATGCTTAGCCACCTGCACAGGGAAGATTTTGTTTCCTTTCATATTCTCCTTGCTGCCACTACCGACTGTGTGACCTTTTGTCCTTTGCTGGGCACCTGAGAGAAAAGTTGGATTTTCTCCCTCCCTCACCAGCCAGACTTTGCTGTCCCTGCCTGACAGCACAGCCTGGCCACCCACCACCACCCTGAGCATCCATCCTGTGGGATTCTTACAGTGGGGAAGCCCCAGTGCCTTGCTCCTCATCCTGTGAGGAGGAGGCAGTGGGGACCCCAGGGAGGCAGGGAGGGACTCCTGCCCCAGCCTTAAAAAATGAGTGCTCTGACAACCTGCTCAGCATTTTTTTCTTTCATTTTGTTTTCATTTAGAGTTTAAACACTAAAAGCTTCATTATGATACCATTCATTATTTATATCTCAATCTAATAAACTTCCTACTCTTCCACCTTGACATTTATTTGCTGTTAATGCACGGGCCGGAATCATTGCAGTTTATTTGGCCCAGGAGAAAGTCATTCACCCACGAGCAAGAAGCAGGCATAAGTTATCATTGTGATATTTGTGTGAGCTGTAGCTGAACTTGCTTTATGACGTTGCATCACTTAATTGCAGAGAAAACAGGCACCACTACGGGTTATTGCCATGTTGGTGCACAGTGCTCAACTTGTGTACCATTCAAAACATGACAGAAATCCATTTAGGTAGTTGGTTTCTACCTCTTTCTAATGGAGAGACAGAGAAAACAGAGAAAAAACACACAAATCCCCATAATAGCAATAAACGAAGTATAAAAATAAAGATGACAGTTTAATGGAGATTTGTTTGAACAGTATGTTTTTCTTTTAACCAGTTATTGTGGTTCATTACTAATGGTTTTCAATAGGCTGAAATGGAGCTGCTGAAAACATTATGAGGTTTGCAAACATCTTACATTTTGGGCCTCTGGTTAGGCACATAAACAGTTCATCTGAGCTTTCAGAGCTGCAATAAATGTGCTAAACCTTGGAAAACAAGGCATCTTGCACATATCAACCATCATGCTTCAGTTGTTAGCCTGAATTTTTGTAGATACAAATTACCTTTTCTGAACAAAGAAGAATTTGTCTTTACCATGGGATAATGCTCTTGCTTGATATGACTTAATTTTATGGTCGTTATAAATAACTTTGTTATAGTCAGTCTTCACCCTAATTTCGGCCTGCCTTCTTGGTAAAATCTTTGGCTTACAACAAAGACTGTGCAAAGGAAAGCACTGGAGAGTTATCACACAAGTTACTTAATATAAGTGTCTCTTCATGAAGCTGATCAGAAGACTGGGATTTCCTTAAAAAAAGCTTGTATGAATTTATAGATTTCATAGTAAGTGCTTCCAGAATAATACTGTAACACTGAAATGAAAAAGTAATGTCACAGACAAACCCAAAGCAAGGTGCCTGCAGAAACCTAACAATAAAGTGTTAAAAATACATATGTATGTATATTTATAAAGTAGACATGCAAGTCTTGGTTCTTTTCCTGTTTCTTCTGCTTCTGTTAGATGCTGTCAAATGAAATTCAAGGGTCTTGACAACCTGATTGGGGCATCACAAAAAAACCCACGTGTCACTTCTCTTGTGTGCTGCTCTCTCGCTCTTAAGCCATGCTTGGCTTTCCTTGGTGGCTGTAAGAGCACGGAGCCAGCTGCTCAGCTATGTAACAGAAACAGCACAAAAATAGATGTTCTTCTCAGCACTTCCAGCCACATCAATCTCCATAACAGGCATTAGGATCTGTGTGTGATACCCTTCTGTAAAATTACTGCATGATGTGCCGGTTGGCACCCAAAATAGTGTTTGAGCCCTGGCTGCCACGGATAAATGTCATTAATCAGTAGTCATTAGTGCCCTGCCTGCTAGACAGCAGGGGTTTTGGTGGGACAAGGACAGAGATGTTGTTGCTTCTCACTGGTTCCTGGTGGAAAGGAGGTTGGTAGTGGAAGCTGGCTCATTCATCCGTCCTTCTCCAGCTGTCACAACACCTTATTACCTAAACTCTAGAGAAAGGACAGCCTGTCCACCTCTCTCAAGGGTCTGCAGGACAGCCTGGCTCCTGGGCACACCACACTCCTGGTTGTCCTTTTCCCCACAGACATACACACATGGAATTTCTCCCACTCCAGATTCCTCCACATGTTTCCACAACTCCCTTGAAAGGGAACCTTGGCTTCCTCCATAAGCTTTATTTTCCTACCTTTGCACCAAAAGGTGTTCTATTAGGAGGAGAAATGTTACCAGTGGAGAAAGGTCACATTACTGAGGTCTACTTATGTCTCCTGCTGTGTCATGTTTCTTCTTGTCTTATGAAAAGTGGGGTAAAAACTCAGAGTCTTTCATAGTAGAGTTGTTGGGATACAAAAGGTAGCTTCAGAAATACTGAAATATAGAGGCACTGAATTTGTGTTTGCAAAGAAATATATTTTGATCACCTTTCCTCTGGTTCAGGCCCTACTGCAACCAGTGCACCTCCTTCGCACTATGCTGGGCACCCAACAGAGGGACCATCTGCACCCCCAGGAAACCTAATGAAAACTTTTATTTATATTTTTCAGACATGGGTTGGCTAAACTCGTTCCCAACAACCTGTAAATGCCTGTATTGTCTCTTAGCCTCACGCTAGTGGTTCCCGCTGCCCGTTGACAGACCTTCATGTGTCGCCTCACAAAGTAACGTTTCAACTAATACAATTTGTCTTCTCAAATGTGACATTATTTTGCACTTGAGTCCGCCTGATTACAGTGAGCGAGGATGTAAGTGCTACCGGAGGCCTCTGCGCTGTGCTGACAACAGCCCCTGCCAGAGCTGGGGAACAACAGGGAGGAGGTGAAAGACCCTGCGAGCAGATGATTAGCTGTGTCGTGCTTTGCTGCCCAGACAACAAAAATGGCTTCTACTTTTGCTTATATCCTCATCTGTGCTGTGCCAGGTTCCTGTGCTAGCATCTCTGAAACATGTGAGTGAAGTAAATACCCTCTTTGGATTTAACTATTGGTACGAGGTTGCAGGTAAGCGTAACACTGCCAGCATGTGTCATAGCACAGGTATCCTGAGGTGGGCATCCAGGTACTGAAACATGATGGGCTTTAGTGATACTCAGCCTGGCTGATAGAAAAAAACCTTCTCTGTGACACAGGTAAGGAACAGCTTTATGGTTTTCACTCTCCTGGACCTGGCTTGCCATACAGATCCATAAGAGTTGTTGTCAGCAGATTTAGCTAGATTTGTTAGTTCTTCCACTTCCCTGGTTTCTCATACCTGCAATAAATGTAGAGGTCTCTTTTTCTCCCCCTCAAGATTGCACCATACTGAGCCAGTGTAAAAAACCTGCATAAATATACATCGACGACAAGGTGGTTTCCAGTCTGCCCATGCCCTGCGGGCAGCAGGAATGCTGAAGTCACAAGTGGCTTCACCTCAATACAGCTGAACAAATAATCCAGGTTCTCTTCAGGGGGGATGGAAAGCTGGACAAGATAGTCAGTAGCATATAGGCTGCAGTCACATCATCCTATAGCAAGCAATTCCACTTCATCTTAAAACAGCAGTGACTTCAATAACTGATGAGACCAATTTTGGGTATAATGGGAGATGAGATACCTAGCGCAGGTGTGGACCCCCTCACCCCAGGCACCTAAACTGAGGCCAAATTAATTTGGAGTGAAGCTTGGTTTTAGTAGCTGACCTTGGGGGGCTCCTGAGAAGTGAATGCAGGCACATGAACAGCTATTTTTTTCCTCATTCTTTGACAACGATAGTTCAAATTCATGTGGCTTGGCTGATGGTCAGCTTAAAGAACAGCTTTGTCCTCTCAGGTAAATGGTGTTGAGGATGGGTATTTCACTGGTGGATTTTACATCACATAGGCTAGAAAAATCTCTGAAGTTTGTATTCTGCATTTTATAATGTAAAATCTAAGCCACAGTAAAAATCCTGCAGTAATGCCATGAGAACTGATAAGGACAGAAATGAGAAGGATTTCCAAACCGATAATCTGAAAAATGCATAACCACCTGTGTGCACAAGACAGGCAAACCTGATACTTATTAAATATTATCCCAGAGCTGAAGGATCCTAACTGAGTATTAGACCTCCAATGTGCTGGAATTTGCACAAATGTACAAAAGAGACATTCTACATCTTATGGAATTAAAATGTACGTAATGGCTGGATGAACTGCAACAGAGGTATGGAAAAATGGTTCTGGTATTATTTAAAGTAGTAATTTTAATTTTGATTACATCTGAAATACACTTCATAAGATTCTCATAACATTTTTGCTGGTTATGTATGTATCAATGTACTCAGTTACAGGTGAACCTGATAAAAGACTGTATCTGTATTTTATGCAGAGACACAGGGCTGTCTCCTACCAGTTCTTGCAACCGGGCTGTAAGGTCTGTTCTTTCTGCTTTTTTTTTTTCCCCCATTTATTTCTTGGCCTCACCCTGGGCATCCTCCTTCTTCCATTAGTTCTCTGACTATTTGATGAGAAATCTGTCATATGGGAAAAAGACAAAATCTTCTCACATGATTAAAAATAAAACATTAGTGGGATTTTGATAGCCCTTCAGGGCATCATGACCTGGGAGAGGATAGTCTGGGGCTCCCTTACAGGGCCCAGAAAGAAAAAGAGTCACTACTGCTTGCATCTCTTTTGGGCTGAGACATGACATAGATACCAAGTGGTTTAGACAGAACCGCTTTCTGTGCCCAGAAACACAAACCAAGGCATTTGGGGAGCTTTAAACCAAAAGGGCAAAGTGTTTGTAGACCACAGGCATTCCCAGAGGGACACAGTGCCGCAGCAGGGGGGTACAGGATCTTTTGTGTTGGGCAGCTACATTCTAACCAGGTCGTTACAGGTTGTGTCTGAACCTCAGAAATTTCAATCTACAATCATTCCAGGACCCATTCATGTAACAGACTAATGACCTGTAAAATTAAAGTTTAAAATGCCTTTGGAGAGTTATAGTAAACATTTTAAAACATAACTGAAGATACATTTCCATTCTGGTTTTACTCTTACAACCCATAAAGTAGAAAGCATTTCATATAAAAAGACTCTAAACCAAATCCCCGCTTGTCGTTTTAATTTTACTCATATAATCTATAAACACTTTTATATAAAAACACTGTAAAATGCATGCCTTTCTACTTCTTCACTGAAGAAGTATGCTGAATTTTAAGCCTACGCTTCTGGAGAGAAGGGCTTATATGAAAATTTTGATGCTATCTTAACTGTTGTGCTCTGACCAACACTGCAGCAACAGAGAACACCAATAAAGCACTGCAGTGCCATATAATTGTCTTATTAATTGGAACATTATTTACAGAGAGGGCTGCCTTCACAGCATGCACCTACTTTCTGAAATGCTCGCAGCACTCGGGACACAGCAGGCAGCCAGCATAAAAGTTCAGTTAAAGAAACAGTAAAATAGCCATCCATATAAGTGTAAGTTAATGAATTGAGTCCTCCTAGCAGGAAGACTTGAATGTGAGCAAGCATTTTCAAATTTAAAGGGAGGTGACCTTAAAAGCCTGCCAGGCCTCAAAGGTAATGCAGCATTTATGATGATGGTGGTGGGCCCTTTAATTTTTAGATGAAGAACAACCCATCTCAACTATTCTATTAAAATATGTTGTATGTTGCATTATAAATTACATTGTGACAAAGATCTGTTTTGGAAGCCAGGGGGTAAGGAAAAAAATAATCCTTTTGAATGTGTAAGGTACTTCCTCACATTTAAATTAACTGCTTAAATAGCACTGTACATACATACTAAATACTGTGCCTGGCAGTTGTTTATGGAGTCCCTCTGACAAAAGTTCTCCAGACACCGTGAAAAGGAACTGCCATGCTCTCTCTATGCTCCTAAAAAAGACATTAGTGCCAAGTCTTCAACAAAGCATTTCATATTTTCAATGTCCCCATAAAATCGTTTGAGCTGACAGAAGGGAAATTATGATGTCTGTCCCTCTGCCTTTGCAGTGTCCAACTGACTTCTTAACAATTCAATGGAAAAAACCAAAAAGCATGCAGGACCAAGGCTTACAACTTTGAAGGATTTCTTTTTCCCAAGATGTTTCATTATCATATATAGAAATATAGCACTGCTACTATGTCAATAAGTACGTTTAAAACTTTAGTGCCAAGTTCATAAATTACTATGTGGTTTATTCAGCATGGGCACAGAACACTGGGTTTTTAAAGAGTTTTAGGGCAGTCAATATTTTCACAAAATACCTTGTAAGATCCTTTCCATAAATTACTTCCTAAAATATCTGATACTTGCAGACTTTTGGACAGATTGCTTACCATTCTTAGGACTTTCCACCCAGCTCAATGCAAAGCAGGGGGATGACTTTTGCCATTAGCACTGAGTTGCCATAAATCAGGCTGTCATGGCAGGCTCTTCTGATGTGTCATTCATGATGCTACAACTTGCACTCATCTCTTGGAAACCAAAACCTGTTGCTTCCTTGGAAATTATATGATATAGTCTGCATCCCATTTCATCTGCAATGAATGTCAAAGCATTTTATGTTAGTTACTCAGTGGAACACGGAGCACTCTAGGGCCTAATTTCTTTTGCAGATCTAGTCCTTCCTCTTTTCCTCAGAAAACATTGAAAATGAACATTGTCTTTTTTTTCCCAATGTTTTATCTGGTGCTTTGAATAAAATCAACTACTTTGTGGTTTAAAAAAGCACCTGCAAGTGAAAGATATTCCGGTTATGTCTAGGTATATATTTGAGACAAACCTTCTTCTGTTTTCATCACTTTATGCAATCTGGCCTCCATTGCTCTGTAGCTCACGCTTGATTTTGGCTGGGTCCACTGTCGTCCATCCCCACCAAAGCTCTGCCAGCCCAAAGCAAAGAAGCACCTTGTGATTCAGACAGCACCGAGATGCAGGCAGGTTCCAGGCACTGCCAGTGCCCTCATCGGCATTTGGGAAAAGGTACAGTGCTCTTGGGGAGCAGTCAGATGAACAGCAAGGAAATCCAAATTCTTGACTTCTTTGTATTTCAAAGCACAGTTATTTTTTTTTGTTTCTTTTTCTCCTACAGAGTAGCTATATTAACTTCAGTGTTCTGGATCAAATTCAGTTGAGATAGGCAACTGGCATATTAACTCCCACAGTTTCAAACACTGGTGGCATTTCCTTGGCTCTCTGCCAAGTATAAAACTATTACATATCGTTGCTGGATTTGTGTAAACAGTTACCAGCCTTCCTCTGAAAAGCAACTGCACTTTGGTAGTGTTTGGGAACAGCATTTTGCATTAGCTGAGGCTGTAAATAGTATCATCTTCCAATGTGATCGTCCTTCCAAAAATGGTGCTCCTTACTCTTGGTTTGTTATTTTTTCCCAAAGAAATCTGCTTCAAATGGAGTTTTTCTGTGTTTCCGTTTAGTAAAAGAAATGCTAAAAGACTTAAGGAAAGTCTTTTTTTTTTTAAGCTACCTCAGGTAAGGTAAGCACAGAGATTTAAGTGGGCATATGTTAGTCTAGTATTGCAGTAATACAGATCAGACCAACTTATATTTGATTCATGGGTGAAAAGAGTTCCTAGAAGCTCATATTTCAAATGCAAACAACTATGATGAAAGAAAAGGGTTTTATGTTACAATGCTACTGTCCAGTCATAATAGAGATGACCCAGACCCAGGCAAGCCCATAGCAGGCTGGATCCATATCATGGCTGTCTCTTGCTATATTCTGGCCCCAAGCCTCCTGTAGCCATCTTCTTCTATTTCTTTCCTTAATCCTTGTCAAGGACAAAGACATTTTCTGGCTGCTGTAACCGGAGTCCCTCTGTCTGTCATAAAGTCATGGAAGAAAGTTGGAGTTACAAGTGTGAAGTATGATTTGCTGAAACGTATACATTCATATGCTTTTATTCTCTTTTATGAGTTCTGGAAGCTTTATCAGTTCTAGATTTGCTTCTGACTCCAAATATATCAAAAGCTGTTTATGTTTCCAAATGCCAGAATACACAGATGGCATCTATTTAACTGAGTAGATTTTTTACTATTGGTTATGAGCGTTTCATACTATCAATCTGACATCTGCCCGAAGTGTTGTGGTTTAGGCTGGGCTGGCCACTAAATGAACAACAGATTCTTTATTTTTTTTAACTCTTCCTTAAGGTAAACAGGTGTTTGGCCAAATCCGTCTGACTCTAAATTCATTTCACTCCGGCTGCTATAGTATAAAGAGAACACTGTTAGACCCATGATGTTTGACTTATTATTTTGGTTTAAGAACTCTTGAAATGCCTAGTAAATTTGATTTGGTAATTCCAGATACAGCATCTATATCATAGCCATATGCACACCACATCGTACTTTCCCTTGTTAGGGGAAAAAAAAAAAAAAAAAAGCAACCTGCAATCTCCTCAAATATAAAACAAATTTGAAGAAATAAGAAAAAAAGAACCACACCTCTCCACATGTGTTCTTTGGCCTCAAATGTTTTTGTTGATGCAGGATATACCTCTAAACCAACATAAAATAATTCCTCAGAAATGTCGAATCTTATCTTTCAGAGTCTGGAAGGGCACCTATGGAAGATGGCTGAATTTGATGATGATTTCCTAAGCTTGAACTATATTAAGAATAATAGGATTATGTTATTACAACTCTAGCTGTGATAGGGCTGGAGAAGGTTACTTAGACCCCGTGGCTACACTGCTAAATAGAAGAGAGCCAGGAGCTAATCCTCAATGCTGAGGCCAAGTAGTAAGCACAGACAGATCCATACTACGTAGCTCTTGTCCCTGCGACTTGTTTCATCCCATGTGGTGCCTATGTGGTCCAATCTAAAATGTTTCTTTTTGTGTGGTTTTTTTCCCAGTTCAGGATGTTGAAGTAATATATAACCTGTGTTGCATCTTGCCAGACTAGTGGCTTTGTAACATAAAGCTGCATCTGTGTATGGCATGTCTGAGGGTATAAAACTTGGTGGGATAAAATTGGAAGATTGTGTAGGATGAAAGGAGTCACACTTGCTGCTGTCTTGTCCATGATGTCCTGGAATGAGATAGTTCACTGAAGACATTGATGACAGCCAGGAGCTCAGCAGAGAAGTCCACACCCCCTATTAACCTGAACTGGGGATACAACACAGCTTTCTGTGGTGTACAACTCTCCACAGTTCAGCCTGAGATCTAGTCTCTATTTTGGTGTCCAAGGAGCTTAAGAAGCTCCAAAACGTTGCCCACATTTCTACCATTGTCTTTTTCCAGCCCAGAAGCCCAGTGGGAATGTAGGGGAATAATGAGCTGAGAGTGCTAACCATGTTAGCTAGGCTAAATACACCGTAAACTCTGTCAGACAAAGAAAAAGACATTGCACAACACTCAATCTTTCTCTATCTCAAGCACAGGTGCTTTTCCATTGAGAGATTTGCACTTGAAGGACTGGATCCTGAAGATACTTGTTTGACTGAGGAGACTCTTATATACAGTCTGGGACAAAACAGGTACTTCTCCCTTCTTAGGACAGAGGAATAGAGGCAGGAAAAACATCAAGACTGAAGAGAAACCTTTTATATCAACCTGGAAAGAGCTCCCTTGTGTTTCAGGCTTCTTAGAGAACATTATGTTTTCCCCTTGCCACGTGCAGTGACTCACGTTAGGAGAGGGAAGCAAACTTCTCGTGCAGGACGCTCTGTAGCCAGTTCCATACCAGTAAAGACAATTCCCTGTAAGCAGAGTGCTTTTGGTAGCATTCCCAGATCTTGCCAGTGAACAGTATGGCACATGCCAGCAGTCATCCAGCAAACCTAGCCAAAACTCTATTATTGATCTCCAGTGTCCTCTCCTTTTCCCAGCAAGACGCTGGAAATAGCATAAGGCCCTCCATTCACTTGGCAGTGCAGCCTATGGACACAGCAGGGAAGTGCCATGGGACTCATCACATGGCAGAGACAGATGGGCTCTTCCTGCTCTTTACCTCTTTTCCCTTTACTTGTGCTTACTTGAACTCCCTCCTCCTCTTATAGTCTGAGCTTTAGGGATACTGCATGGCAGCACAGCTAGAAGCATTGATACCTATCACCATACCATGTCCTCAATGCTCATGGTCTTAGGCGTTACCACGCCATCCTCTCCAGACCTCTTCTCTAAGCAGGTCTTGGGGCATAGGTTGCAGAGGCATCAGACCATGTTCTCATACAAAGTCACACAGTTTAGATGTGAGACAAATGTGCAGCAAGAACTTTGGTCTAGATAATCACACCAGGTTCTTAGCATCTCCACACACTACTGAGACTACATGGGATGCTGGCTTGGGCCTGCCGCTCATGGTCCTCCAGAGTGGAGCTGTCTGCTGAAGGCATGATCCCTCTTAGTGCTGAAGGAGATGGAGGCCTAGTTGAAGTCTTATGTTGGACTTCAGGTGTCAGGGCCTGCCAGTATCAGCAGGATGGAGTACAGGCCATAGCCATGGAGACAATGCTCTCATACTTATGATACCTACGTCTGGGAGAATTGCACGGAAAAGACCTTCTACCTCATCTCCTGATGAAAGCATCAGATACTTGTTTGATTCCAAATTATCTTGGGTCTCTTGTACTAATTATAACTAATGTATCCTATGGCATAAGACTACAGTGAACCCTGTTGCCATGTTGTCTGTCCTTCATTTTCTTGTCATTGCAGTTTTTCTCTTGGTGACTGCCATGTGTCCACTACTATTATAAGGAACTTAGAGAATGCAAATAAAGGGTTGTTGGTTGGCTTGCCTCACTGCTACCTTGAGGCACTTCTCCTGTGCTTGGTGTCCATTACTGAAGCCTTCCCTCCCTCCCCTGGGTCTCATTTACAGATACGCTCTGTGGCCCCAGGAGACACTTTGCGTAGTTTAAAAATTAGCACTCGATCTGAAGATGGGAAGATTGCCAGCTAGTCAAGCAGCACTAAAAATCATCACTTTTTTTATTCTGTCTGGCATAGTACTCTACCTTCCAAAAGTGAATTGTACACTTCAATTTCCAATGTTTTCCCTATTCTTGCCTTACTGTTGGTAATTTTATTCTCACTTGTGCAGGGCACTGCCCTGCTGCAGAGGCCTTAGCTCTTTCAGTGCTCTTTCTGGTTTTACTTCATTTTATTTTAATCTTTAGGAACCAAGTAAACTGAGAGATGGGTAGAAGGAAATGAGGCAAAGGAAATCAGGAGATTGATGGGACACTGAGGAGGAAGATTAGGGGAAAGAGAGTCAGATTAGCAGTCGGTGGCCAGGAATCAGCTGCATTTGAGCAATCTGCATGGGCTGCTACTGCACTGCCCTCAAGGGGTGTGAAGGAATGAGGTCCTGAAGTTCTTCTGCTCAGCTTCTTGTTACTTTTGCTTTGCTTGCTCTGTCTCTAAGTAGGTTTAATCTCTGGAAAGGCTTTCACTGTTCTTGAGTGGTCATTACAAACATAGAGAGGGTGATTAGGAGGCCATTCAAGCCCATACATTACATATTTAATCATTGCTCCCTCTAATGCAGGGCTTATTGCTGTAGGCATGCTTTCCATTTTATGCATCCCTCCCTTGGGCCACATATAATTCTTCATATTGTGGTTGACATTGGAGCATTTAAATTACAGCTCTCTATCTTGCCTTGCAGACCACAATGATTTTCTTGGCTTTAGAGTATTTGCTGTCCAGATGGTTGCTGTCAAATACAAAACAGGTGGCATCACTGACATGTGGTTTGCCTATAAATTTATTTAGAAAACAGAGTAAAATTTTAAAACGTTCTTAAGCTTGATGGTCTGCATTATTAAAATGCATTTCAGTCCTAGGTAGCCTCTATGGGACTTGGGGAGAGGGACCCTTGAAAGTCTCTGCGTAAACTGGGGACAACTATTTATCAGGCTTGCATCTTTTTTACCCCAAAGACCCAAAACTGCCCTGATGGGCTTGCCTCACACCTCAAATAATTTCTTCTTCTTTCTGCAAATTCTGAAATTGCTTCTGGACCAAATGCTCAGAATGGATGTGACTGCAGCAGCAGAGAGGGCAGTAGCGAAGCTGGTGAGGAAGGGAGGCCAGGAAAGCCCCAGGAGAGGTGGTGGTTCCAGCATGTTCATTTATAGCTCTCTCCAGCATTCCCTCCACTAGATGGTACTCGGGCAACACATTTGTCTTCACAGACTTTCTCAGCAAAGGTAATCGTCATAATACAGTGTCCCTGTGTAGAAAAGAAGAAAGCAGTCTGGATTTTGGAGTGCAAGAAACTTCTGGTGAAGACCATTAAACTATCAAGGTGACATACTCACAATTTAGCAAAGAAAACAGGTGGCCTGAGCAAGCTTAGCTCACTTTTGCATCTGTTAGAACAACCTTCAGTAGCATTTCACATTCATTTTCCCATATTCTTGTTATCGTTTGTCCTCTAAAGCAATACATAACTTAGAATATTGTTACAGAAAACAAAGAATGTTAAGAATGTTAAAATGTTAAAATTAGACCCTACCACAATCTTTTTCCAAAAGGTACCATTTAACAAGAAAAATTAATTAATTTGTCTACTTCTATCAACACGTACATTATTTGCTGCAATATATGGCATCCAAAGCAAGGAAAAATTAACCTTTCAGTTTATGGACTTTATGTGGTAACTCATTGATGTCACTGGCAGCCAGCTGCCCAGTAAATGATAGTGACCATGCAGTTCACAATATTCATGTGTCTTACTCTGATGTTTTTTAATACCTGTTCTTTGGGACTTCTTTCAAGTGGAGGGGTGAGTGATAATGGAAAGAGATGAGTCAATCTACATATTCAGAGTTGTATCAGGATTCTTACATCCAAGACTGAGAGTGGTACCTTATTGCATGGGCGACGTTAAAATCAATGGCTATTTCAGTTGTAAGATCATGTGAGTGAGGTGGGTTACATTTTTCCATTTCTGCTCCAAGACAAACAGAACAGCAATAAGGTTTGTACAACCTGTCAGCCAAAAATGCTGTACAGCAATAAAGAAGCGGGACTTCCAGGCTGTGCTGGAGGTTCTGACAGCTCATCCGATGAGCACAAAGCTGTTGGGAAGAAAAAAAGATGAAATAAACACCTAGCTATTAGCGCTTGCTGGTATGTCTCTTGGACTTTTAAATCCAAGAATCACTGACTTTTTTCTCAAGAAAAGTTTGCAGACTGCCTGCAACGATTAGCCTCATTTCTCTGCGTGTGACTGGAAGATTTAAAGAATTCTATATGCCTCCTTCTCACGTTCTCTGACTGTAAGACCTCCCTGAACTCTAGGGAAACATTAGAAGAGACAAAAGGGAAAGATAATCTACCTTTCATGTTATTTATTTCTTATAACTCTAGAAGCATTTATTGGTTAGTAGTGTTACAGTAATGTATGACATTCCTCAAGAAACTTCAGGTTGACAGTAGCAATCTCTGGTCAAAGGGTATGTAAGGTGCTTTGAGGGCATTTTTAATGATGAAAAATGGGATTTCCATAGATCTTGTTCTTTTAATGCACACATTTCAGAATTCTATTAAAAAAGGTTACTTGAGGGAAGACAGTTTGAGTTAGTTCCACCAGCATTAAAGCAAGATTAATTTTTCCTTTCGTATTTTTTTTCAGACCATTTTCATGCATCTAAAGAGCTTTTCTGCCTACTAACAACTCTTTACTTTCTAATGAACCTATGACTGACAGAAAGTTGAGCTTTTCTTTCCTCCCACTAATACCACCATTGTATGTGTCTTGTTAACCAGTATTGTGTATCAGTCACAAGCTGACTCCTTTGTGCCTTTGTAAAGTATCGATTTAGTCAGCATTATCTACCGGGGAGACAATGCTGCTGGTAAACGTGAACACAAAATCCTGTACCATTATAAACCCTAAAACCAGTGATTCAGCCAAGAGCCCCAGAGCTGCAGGAGCCATGGCCAGGCTACAGCCAGAGAGCTGGCTGGCCCTCAGCAGCTGATGGCTGTGGGGTCGGAGGGAGTAGGATGGCAGCCAGGACAGGACCGGCCCCCAGGGCTGGCCAGGGCACAGGGGTGGCCAGGAGCTCAGTCAGCATCTTTGTTCTGGCTGCTTGGCTGGAAAAAAAACTAACCATGCCATCCAGATCTGCCTGCCAACCTGCTTGTGCCTCGACTAGGCTGATATTTGACCAGACTGACACATTCCCAGCGTGTTTTGATTTTTCGCTCGATCAGGCTTTTCCTATAGTAAACTGATTTCTCCGCATTATAAAAACAATGACAAAACCAAACCCCGTGGTGTTTGCAGAACGTCACAGCTCAGTCGCTGGATCCCGCACTCCGCAAGGAGCCTGCAGCTCCTCATACCTGCAGATTCGAGTTAGCTCCCCGTCGGTCTCCGGGTAGACTTTAAAAGGGAAGGTTAGACCAACTTAAGTCTCTCCTTTCCTGTTTTCCTGCCTGGGCAATGGTCAGCAGAAACACCCAACCCCCATTGCACTAGAGAGGGGGAGGGCAACAGCACTGTGGGGGTTCTGTGTCTTTGGATGAAATTGTTCCTTTGTTAGTCCAAAATAGCTCAAATTGGGCAACTTTCCAAGCATGCAGTGAAAGACGTCTGTTTGAGACAGTGCTTAGAGAAGGCTGAGGATGGAGAACTGAAAAAGAGGTGCCTGACTGGCTGGGTTCCCACCGGAGTGATTAATGTAATGTTGCTGGGATTTTACTGCATTATTAATGAAGTGCTAGGGCGCCTGGAGCACTGGAAAAACATCTCTGGAAAATTATTACTAAAAATCTGAATCGGTGTATTGGATAACCTTTCATTTTATTTTATTATTTTCCTTGCCCATAGAGTCCTTATCATGCCAGAGGAAGGCTATAAATAATAATGAGCAAGAGCAAGACGATGCAGGCGCTGCTCCTTCCACCTCTCCAAGGAGCGGTGGCCCCATTGCCACCACCCCCCCAAATGGTTTTGGGGTGCCAGCCCCCCACGGAAGCCTTGTCCAGGGGCTGTGCAGGGGTGAGGGATCGCACCCCCCGAGTCCCTCCGGACTCCTGGCCAGGGAGATGCTGCCAATGGAGTCCCACTTTGCAGAGCAGTGTTGGGATCTGACAGGGAATAGCCTGGGATGGTTTAAGGCTATCATTGGCATTGATGAAGCTTGCATCTAGGAGGATGATCAGTATCAAATATTTCTACTCTTTTTTTTTTTTTTTCCCCTAAGCTTTTATCGCTTTTTTAATTGGCTTTGTCATGCCTTTTTTTAATTCTTGTCTTCTAAATCCTCAGCTCTTGTGATCTATATTTTAATCATCTCATCTTTTCTGACGGTAGCAACTACAGGTTTGCTCAGGGGAGGGAGGGCAGATTCTTGTTACCTTTTTTTTTTGTTGTTGTTCGTTTATTTTATTTTTTGTATTTTTGTATTTTTTATTTTATTTTTTCTAGCTGCTGAGCTTTAAAGCAGCCTTGCCTGTCTAAAGCTTCCAGTTGCTAAGCGACTTTTCCCCTCCGCCCTTCCCGCAGCCCGGTTGCCATAGCGCTGCCAGCCTCAGCTATCAAGTAGCAGGGAGCAGTCATTGCTCACCGAAAAAAAAAAAAAAACCAACCAAAAAAATCCCCCCACAAAACCCCCGAAACCAAAACAAACCCAAACCCCCAAACCCAGGAAAAAATTTCTTTTAAAATTCATTTTGCGAGGGGGATGCCTGAGCACATCAGCGCCGCGGCGGCACGCTGCGTCCCCACGTTCAAATAGGACGGACTGCAGTGCTGACTCACGGACACCTGTGACGTCGCTCATGGCAGCACCAGATATTTGAGGATGTACTTTCTAAGAAGCTGTTCTTCATACCTGGGCGAGTGGCATGGCACCCTCTGCCACTGCAATTCTCCCAGCGCAAGCAGTGTTTCTGCAGCTCTGCAAATCCTTGTGCCTTTCCTTAGAAACCGGGTGATACGGTTAGAGCTTTTCTCCTGAGACATTTTTTTAGTAGCAATAACGTCATACGAACATAAAACGCGTGGCGTGCTACCATCAAGGACTGAAAGAATATACACTAGTCAAAAAAATTGGCTTTTCTTTTCAAACGCACTCAAACAAATTTGTATGAAGAATCATATCCAGGGAAATAGAGCCTCTTCCATTTTCAAAAGAAAAATCATATCCCTGTGGCTTGGGTGAGACAAAAGTTAATGTCAGCCCTAAAACGTAATAAACAAGAAGGAAAACCTGACATCTTTCTACTCTAAAATAGTGAGCTTTCTTGTCCGGTTTTACCAGCTGGGTGCTATAGGTGACACGGAGCACAGAAATAGGGACTCTAATCAGCCACACCACCCGTCATCACCAGTTAAAAAAACCCCATAAATTCAAAAGTATTTGACTTTTGTATAAAAATGAAAGTGTGCAGGCTTTAAAATACCTTCTCGTAAAACTCTTTGGTATTATAACATTACCTGTGTGAGAATAGTGTGAGAATATAAATCAGGTAAGTTAAATTTGAATTGATAGCTGGGTGGGGGAGGGGAGGGGGAAGGCTTTTTCACCAATAATTGTTACAAGCAGTAGTTGAGTCGGACACGGAATAGTCAGTTGTTCGGTGACTTTAGTTTCCATTAATCACAGCAAAAGCCTCCACCTCGGGTTGTCAGCATAAAGCCTCTCTTAACATCCAGGGAACTTTCTTCCCACGTTCTGCAGCCGGTGAGATATTGTGATAATAAATGCAGCGAGGAGCTAGACTCCGTGTCCTTACATGCCCTCCCATTTATCCAATCCAGCATCTGCCTATTTGAACGAGCGCATCAGATACAGGCAGTGTGCCAGCTATTAAAATGTTACACCTACCGCCACGGAGCTGAATTGTACATTTTGTTTTTCCCTTGTCCTTGAAAAGGACTCACTCCTGAAGTAAGAGGGGTGTGCTTTAACAGCTCCTTGTCTTAAATTCCCTATTTACCCAACTATCTGTTGCCTCATTTGGTACTTTTTATTCTCTTCTCTTCATACTGTCCTTGGGAATATTAAATATCATTGTACAAGAAAAGTCGTTTAAGGACCAACCTTTGCCACTGGTATGGAAAACTGATTTCAAAAACCATTTCTACTCTGATGAAGCATGCAAGTCAAATATTGTGAGGGGAAAGAAAAAAAGAAAAAGGATTATTTTAAAATTTCCTTTTTTTAAAATCAAGATTTGTTTTTGTTCTTCTTAGGAGCTGACCTGACATAACTTCAGCTGGGGGTTCCTGTGCTGTGGTCAGAATGCAGACATCACTGAGGTTTCAATAAATTGACATTTTCTTACTGAAAAAAAAAACCAACACGGCAAAAAGATGAATCTCAGTTTTACTATCTGTTGTTTTAAAGGAACTCAGGACATGAGAATGGCTCAGTTCAATAAATTAGGAATTGAAACTATATGGAACAGACCTTTTTGTCCTGGAAATACCAATTTAAGGGGAAATATTGCCAGATTTAGTACGTAAAGACCTTTGCCTAACTACAGAATTAGGTGAATATCCTTATTCTCAATTAGATTGCTTTAGCTCTGGGCTTCATTTCATCCAAAGGAGAAATTACTGGAATAAAGGTTAAATATCCAAATCAGAAATATTATTGCCTGTGTTCCTTGATGTTTGAAATGGTAATAGAACAAATTGAACATTAGCCTAGTAGGACCAAGGCATCTCTATTTGCATAGTTTTGACATCTGAATTGGGCAATAACTTCTCCATGCTGAAATTATGCAATGGTTGTTAGCCAGTCTTTCATTTCCTCAAGCATTTGTGCACAGATTACATCCGCATATTATATTTTATTATGACTCATTAAAATGTTAATCGACAAAAATACTCTATCAAAGTTCCAGGAGAGATCTACATCATTAAATGGGTCTCGACTTTGATACCTTTCTCGTAGGCAACACAGCACATCAAGTGAAATCCACATAAACAGCTTTCTTCTCTAAATCTATGAACAACGTTCGCTTTGTGTTTTGCCAGTCTTGCTGTACCTGTTTAGTGCAAGTCCTCTCCTTCTGATTTCTTTCTGGTTTCCTAACCTTCTCTCCCAACATCCCCAACCTGTTCTCAAGGGAAAATCACTGTATCATGGTTAAAGTACTTCCAGGAGAGCTGCCTCCTCTGCTGTCCGATTCCTGTACTTCACCTACCTATCACTGTCCCCAAACTTTTTTCTCTGTTTACAGAAAGCCATTGATTGCTGCTTTTCCTCTGTCAGTTCCAGATCTGCTTGTTTGTCCTTGTATTTTCTCTTCCCATCTAACTCTCCTATCCTGTCCTGTGCAGTTACTCATGTTCAGTACAAAGTGCCTTCACACCTAAGCTGTTTATCAGGAAATACTTTCACCATCCATAAATTCTGAAAGCCAAGATAACAAATTGACCAAATAGTGCATTGTCCTTACAGCTAGCAGACAGGGAACCTACTTCTTCCTTAAAACGTTAAGGTAATGATAACTTCATACCATCAGAATTTCTACTTTGCTGAATCTTAGTTACTTTGATGCTAGAATTAGATTTTTCTCTATTGTTATTGTTATTTCTCACCAGATAGATGCTTGTCCTATTCCACCGTTTTCTACCATTGACCATACTTTGATGTTATATTGAAGATTTTCCTTGCCACCCAGACGATTTCTTAAAAGCTTTTTTTCTGTAAAATTACTTCCCTCTAATCAGTTAAAATTTCTCAATTTTAATTTCTATTTCTCAAACATTTACATTAAAATCTAGAATTTGATCCAAATACTGAATCTAATTGAATACAAATATTCAAAGATATTTTCCTTTGCTTAACGAAAACCATTGAGAGGAAATGCCTAGTTTTAATTCAGACTTGCAGTGTACCTCTTTCAAAGACACCACTGTACTGGCAGGAGGACTCACTCTTGTCCTTCAGCTCTGCCAAAACAATCATGTTCCCTTGCCTTGGACTTTGTATCTACTCACTTATTTGTGTCACTGGCTTATTTGCTTGTGTCCCTAGAGCCTGGGGCTACTCTGTAGACTCCTCTGTGTTTTAATTTGGACATTGACTTATATGAACTCAGGTCATGGCTTTAGGAAGCCCCAGGTTTATCTGACCATGGACAGTGAAAGCAAACAACAATGGCAGTTGTGAGAAAAGAGAAAGTTGGCCCGAGTAAAAAAATTACTCTCACTCACACCTGATAACAGAGCCATAACCAGGATTAGCTGAATCTGGGATTACCATGACTTAGTTTAGATAGTTGTGACTGAAGAAGGTTGAGGCATTCTGGCTGCTTTCAAAATAAATATGTCGATCATCTGCTCTCATTGGCTCCCAGTTCAATTGGCTGACTTAAGTTTTTTAAAAGTAGCATGTCTGTTTGTTGTGCACCTGTTGTAATTCTATTTTTGTGCTACTATGAGGCATTTTATCAAGTACATAAATCATGCTGAGTACTGCAGTATTTTGAGCCTCTGTGTGTGCATGTAATTCTAACACATAGCCTCAAAGAAAAACCTTTGTCAGAATTATAGATCGCTAGATATTCATTATTCACCATTGTTTGGATTTCTGTCCAAAACATTTTATTATCCTTTTAGTCTGATAGCAGTTTTCTAGACCATTGTGCAAGCTTTAGTGTTACTTAGCAGCTAATCTCACCCAAAAATGGAATAACAGGCTTCTTTGTATACCCAAATTCACACTGTTTGCTGTTCGATCTAATCAAAGAAAAATAAACACCATTCATTTTTATTCTACTACTTTTCTTTCCACTTTACTCTCCATATACTAATACAGTCCAGTCAAAAGTGAAAAAACCCACATGTAAAAGAGGTTAAATTCCAGTCTGAAACACCCTATGATAGGAAATAATAAAATCTATTAAGAACAAATAAAATAACTCTAGTATTTTCTTTGGAGGTTTTGAAGGTCTGACTGGCATTCATAGCTGCTCGGATGTTTCTGTGATGAAGACCTTCAGAAATGAGTGGATAAATAAAAAACCCAGTGTCTATCTTTTAATATTTTGTTGGTTTGGTTTGGTTTGGTTTGGTTAATCTTTGTATATACAGGATTTTTTTTCTCAAGCATCAAACACATAATGAGGTTCCTCTTAAAATTATGGTGACTTTAGGTAAACAGTTTTCTGAGTGTATTACAGGATGAACTTTCTATTCCCTTTCTAGAAAAGCAATTATTTAGAACTATCAGTATCTGTTTTCAATCCCCTACTTCCATGCCTTTCAATGGAAAGTACCTAACTAGAATTCTAATTCTTTCTTCCCTCTACAGAGAAGAAAATGTAAAAGCCCATGGCTTCAGAGACAAACATGTTGCTCTTGCCATGTTTTTGTCTCTTCTATCATTCTTTTTCTTTCTTTTTCTTAGCCTAATTCCCTATTCTCTTGTAGATTTGTATTTCAGATTTTAGCCAGCAGCATAAAGTGCTTCTCAGAGAGCCTCTTGAAACTTCTCAGTCCATTCCATGAAATCAGCGTGAATGTTCCTGTCTCATGGGACTCCTGGAACAGATAAAAGCCTGCAAGGGAATCTACAAATTGAAAAAACACAAAAAGAAAAACTAAAGTCAAGTTGACTACAACTCAGGCTGCCTTTTTACCATGGGTGAGAAAAACCACCCACTTATCTCAGCATCAAGGCCTCAGTCCAGCTTTCACTGAAGACAGTGGAACGTTGGAATTCTTTCCCTGGGCTTGACTCAGAGCTGCATCAGCTCCCAGCACTCCTCTACAGTACTCGGCACCAAAGCAAGTACTTATGTATAGACAGGCCACAGCCAGACCCCAAACCACTATTTCCTTCCCAGACTAAGCAACTGCCTGGCAATGTTTTGCACTTGTACATTTCTTTAAGGCTTTTATTACTTTATTGAAGCTTTAGGAGTACAGGTTATATTTTTCGAGATGCCATACGTACCATGCAGACTAACTTTCATTAAAGGTCATTTGGACTTTCAAGTCAAGTTGATAGAAAGAAAAAACTTAATGAGACTTAGTGTTATGATTTACAGGTAGTATTCCTCTTTTTCTTTTCAGACTTTTTGTGAACCGAAGTCATACTCTTGTCATCTCGTACCACTCTGTTAGGGCAAGATGAACCCCAAATTAATTTAATCTGGCCTTTTAGGATCTAGCTTGTTCTGAGGGATCCACTGTTCGCACAAGGAATACGAAACAGCAGCCATTTACTGTTAATACAGGAAACAGAACTAAATTGTATTCATATTTTTAAATAAAATGTATCTGCATTATTTACATGCCCATAAATAAGGTCATTCATAAATAGATCATCAGTTTTTCACATCCCTGAATGTAGTGCCCATATGCCACAATATACAGAGGCAATGAAGCCACCTAACTCTAGGTTAGGTTTGGTAGAAGTTCATGTACTTTAATATCAGCTAAGAGCCTTTGAGAATCTGAGCACAGAGAATATGGAATACACAAAAGCATCTCAGAACATTATACATTTTAATACTGCTGTTCCCTTCCCTTGTCCTGGAAAACCCTATAATGAGCCTTGTCGGTTGCTTAACAGCACCTTTGTTCACACATCCCCCTGACCTGGGAATGAAGTCTTCCTCTTTGTCTTCACTTCAGGAGCCCTGAAGTTGCTCCTGGGATGCTGGGAAAGGTGCACGTAAGCCCTCCATCTGCAATAAATTCTAGAAGGAACCTGGGCAGTGACTATTAGAAATAGTGTGACCAGCAGAATTAGGGAGGGTGATTGAACCCCTGTACTCAGCACTGATGAGGCCACACATGGAGTATTGTGTCCAGTTCTGGGCACCTCAATACAAGAGAGACATCGAGGTGCTGGAGTGAGTGCAGAGGAGGGCAATGAAACTGGTGAAGGGCCTGGAGAACAAATCTTATGAAGAGCAGTTGAAGGAGCTGGGACTGTTTAGTTTGAGGAAGAGGAGGCTGAGGGGTGACCTCATCACTCTCTACAACTACTTGAAAGGACATTGTAGAGAGGTTGGTGCTGGTCTCTTCTTGCAGGTAATTGGTGACAGAACGAGAGGGAATGGCTTCAACTCCAACAGGGTAGATTTAGACTGAACATTAGGAAAGAATTTTTCACAGAAAGAGTGGTCGGGCATTGGAATAGGCTGCCCGGGGAGGTGGTTGAGTCCCCATCCCTGGATGTGTTTAAAAGTCGTTTAGATGTGGTGCTGGGGGATATGGTGTAGGGGAGAACATTGTAGAGTAGGGCTGATGGTTGGACTCGATGATCCCAAAGGTCTTTTCCAACCTAAATGATTCTATGATTCTAAAGACATCTTGGAGCAATAGTTCTAAGACTTGGAGAACAGAAATCCCAAGGAGGGAATTTCCATTTGAGAACTATGGGAAAAATTAATGACATGTCATTTTAGCTGCTTGACTGGAATACTTAAATAAGAATGTAGATTCTTAACTTTTTCTATAATGGTATCTCCTGAAAGGAATTCCTATCTCAAAGGGCAAAATAGGCACCTCTAGAGGGCTGTCTCCCTCCACTTTCCCCACAGGGACCACAGGTAACCAAGCTCTCAATGAAGGCACCTTATTTAGATGCCTTCAACTAGATGTTGTGAAATTTTCTGAGCTTGTTAGATACAGGAAATGACTTAGATGTGGAACTAGAATTTGCAGGAGATATAGGACAAACTTCTGCTTTCTTCCAGTACACCAAAGTTGGGTCTTCAAACAGAGAGAAGAATCAAGCTTCCTTCACCCATTTCCTATAGTTAGTGATGGAGAAACATATTATTGCTCCACATGGGAGCAAATTAATATCTGGTCTGGCACTGATGAGTTCCAAACCTTTTGCTCTTTAGATCTTGTACAACAAGTACTACATGGCACATCCAGCAGACCAGAAAAAACAGGGGAGAATGTGCTTGTGGAGAAGGAGATGTGAATTTTTTCCATACTTGTGTACACACTGTATACACAGCTACATATGCCACAACTTGTTCCTGCAGGAAAAGTGGCTCACCATTTGTGGTCAGTGAACATAGTGGTTCAGAAACAAATCACAAACGGTGTTTGTTTTTTTCATCCTTCATTGGATGAAGGAACTATGTAATGTACTATGTAATGTACAATTATTAAATATTTTCCATCTTCTTGAGTTACCTTTTTTTGTCATCCATTCAGTGAGTCCTACCAGCCTGAAATCTCTCTGACAGAAACTTCCCTATTTCCCCACCCTGTCTCCCAGTTTGCCAGAGATACAAATCTTTTCAAAATACCAGCTCCATCCCACCCACCCCCACCTCCACCCCCCACCCCAAATCTATTTCTGTGATACCATAATCATAAAAATATCCACATAGATAACAAATGACTGAATTCGGATGTCTATCACTCTGTAAAAGTAAGAAGGCAATGTTTTAGTTCTCACCATGCCCAGGGCTTCCAGAACACTCCCAGCAATCATGAGTCTGTTCAAATTACTTTAAATATAGCTGTTTAACTTTTAAAGACCTTGTACCAGGAATTGACAAACTACTTTCAGCAGCAAATTAACTGTATTTTCTTTAGTGACCTTTGTTTCAGAGGTTGGTAAATATTAAATGCAGGATAGACACTTACTTAGAGATACATAAGAAAGTTTTCAAAGTAGCTACTTTGAATGAAATATATGTAACATATTTATTCCAGGATATTTTTGAAATTGTAACAATTTTCAGTAGTGAAGTTTGGAAAACCTAGTGCTGCCTGCTGCCTCTAGGACTGCCAGCCTGTGTACTCTACCTCGTGTTGAACAGTGTTGGGGCTTTTCTCCAGCCAGCTGCTGCGTGGTCTGTGCTGAGCCAGAGGTGAGGTTCCACCACAGCATCGGCAGATCCCCAGGAAGACACCTTCTGCAGGTGGGCATTACCTCTGCCTGGTAGATGCTGACAAAAAACCCACCCTAGTTGTCTAGGGCATAGAAACAAAACCAGCTTCATCTGTGCTACCTGTAGAAGATTCCTTCAACATACTGCTTCCCACAAAGCTACTGCACAACATATGCAGGGTTGTCAGCTATCATTGCTTCCCAGTGGGTCAAAAGGATGCAAATCAGTATCACAGTACAACTTACACTGAGAATTAGGTTAACTTATAGACAAGGAGATTTTTCAAATTTTTTGAGACAACTGCTGAACGTGGTGGGGCTATTACATCCATGGGTATCAATGATCTAATTGAACTTGGCCATTTCACCTCCCTTAAAGCATGGCCATTTCCACCTTGTTAAACCGGCACTGGAAATCAGCTGGTTTGGAGATGGCATTGGTCTGATTGGCTGATTGGTCTGTGAATTTTCACCAGATTCTGTTGTTCAAAAACCCAAGAATTCATTAAAAGGCATGAGTAGATGGGGGAGTAGATGTGCTGAGTACTATGGGTGCAGTCACTCACTAACTCACTCATTAGCCCATAGATGAGAAAACACGACAATGGAAAAGCTAGGGGAAAGGGAACGCACATGAATATTTTGGTTGGTAAATGTAATTTTGCTTAGTATGAGGCTTCAGCGACCTAGGATTTTGTATCAAGGGTGCTTTGGATATCCACGAGCTGCATAGCTGGAATAAGTAGATGTAGAGAATACCAACTTGTTGGTAGCTCAAAGTCTCCTTCCCATCCTGTTGCTCTCACAATGCGTCACTGATAAAAGCAAATATATTTGTTTCAGTTAGTGAGTTTAGGTTTCCTCCCTCTAGTTGTAGACATTTGACAAAACCACAACATTATTACCCTCCTCCTCTGTCCCTGACACACTACAAAACAATGACAAGGGAGAAGGCAGAACAAAATAGCAGATGATAAAAATGCAAAATGGCTACAGCAGTGCAGTGGGAGCACAGGAGTTCAGAGGTGCAGAAGAGCAAAGCAATACTCCGGGAGAAGAGAATACATTAATTATACGGACAGTTTTATTTATCTAGTCTCGTGTTCTCATATAGCTTTTATTGATCATGGAACAGTTTAGCATACCAGTAGGAATGCTTTTCTGCATCCCACTGGGTATTACTGAAAACCCAGCAATATTTTACATTCATTGGGGTCAAGAGAATTTATCTGTTACACGTAGTCCTATTGCAATACCCCGTTTTTAGCAGGACTAGTCACCACTAATGTTTCCATTGATGAATGCATGTAAGGGTTTAATAGCTGAAAATGGCAGATCACAAAATATTGATGGATTAGTTTAAACCTCATCTTAAGTTCAATAAACTAAGGATGCCAGACACACCAAGACAATTTTAATGTCTCCTCAAAAATATTGACTATTGCATTGTTGATTTTTTACGAAGCCTTCAGTTAGATCAAAACTCTATACATTCCTCTATACATTCACTTAAAGTTTAGAAGAAAATGCTGCACAGAAGCAATCTTCCATTTCACATAATTTCTTTGTGATGCTTAGGGTGACAGTATTTTTCTGGGTCCACTTTCTTCCTTATTTGGGTTTTATTTAACCTGTAGCCATCATTTTCTTTCCACAAATAGTGGTCTCAAGTTTGGAGTCTCAATGATGTGCATGGAACCATGTTATGACACCAGCAACAACTACATCCTTAAGATTAATTGTAAATTGAGACTTGTATGATGAACAACTGGGTTGCTGGACTTGCTTCCCTTGGACTTGTTTCTTGCAAACCTGCTTGGGACTAAAGAGAAGAACTTTCACTGTCTGACCATGGCCCTAGCAAAGTTCTCCTTCCTCATCCTCCATTAACTGCCAGTGCTGGTCTTTTCCTTCATATGTCCTGTTTCAGTTTTCTAGCCTGCTTCTTGGGCTCCCTCTTTCTTTTTGCCCTGTCCAAAGGAGAAGACAGCTGGTTCTTAATTACAGTACAGAATATCTCACAGTAGACATATCTTTTACCCTTCCTCAAGCAGAAAAGCAGTTAATCATTGCTTCTTGCTTAGGAGAGGCATGCTCCTATATAACATTTTGGTCCTAAGTTCTGGTGCACAGTCTTGTCTCAAAATGTTGGGAATTACACTGTTGGCTAAGATACTTATTACCTGAAAAAAGCATTCTTATTTCTGATGATTACCCTAACATTAATGCTTCTAAAAATAATTTTGCGGTTGCATTCTTCCAGTGCTGTTATTGAGAACCAGTGAACCTGAAATATGTTTATCACCTGTCTCATTAGGTCAGTCTCATACTTAGTTATTGAATGTAAGATGTGTTGACATTAAAAAGCTCATCAGTTTAACATTTGTCTCTGCTTTGGTTCTCTTGGTAAACACTAAAACATGTCCTTCTGCAGACATAAAAGGTGGGGTTTTTTTCAACTAGCAAACAGTGTTGGTCTATTTTAGCTATGTGGAGAACACTTTTTTTAATCTTTTTCACTTATGCCCAATATTTTCTGCTTGACTTCACTGGCTTATTGTAGCTGTCCTTCAAAAGAGTGACTGGACATACATTGAGGTTAGGAGTCAAAATGGTCTTCAGCTTTCCTCAAACAATAACGTGCTCAGAATAACATAAATTTTGAGGATTTTTATGTAGCTAATATTACTTATCAAAAGCTGTTACAAAATGAATGTGATGACCTTGACATTTACAAATAAGTCATTTAGATTTACCACTGTCTTGCTCTCCCTCTTGTCTCTTCACGCGGTAAATATAGAGGTAAGTTCAGTGCTACTGTCAACATTTCCACAAACTTGAGAAAACAGTTCTTGGCACAGGTGCTATTAGTACCAAGTGAGCTGTCTCTTCTCCTGTCCAGGTATGTCACCTTGTGTGAGGTCTGACAACTTTAGGGTGCCAATTCTGCAATTTTTCCGTCACCTTTGGTGGTGAAACACTGTAACAGGTTGCCCAGAGTAGTGGTAGATGCCCCATTCACAGAAACATTCAAGGTTAGGTAGAATGGGGCTCTGAGCAACCTGATCAAGTTGAAGATGTCCCTACTCACTGCAGGGGGGTTGGACTAGATGAAATATAAAGGTCCCTTCCAACCCTAACTATGATAGTATAATTCCATGATTCTATGACCTTGTGTACCAAACATTGGCAGTCTGGGTATAACTCTTCTCTTTAGTAGTCTGTGAACACGAGATTGTTTTATCAAAACATCACTCAGAGATTAAAGCAAATTTTAACAGTCAAGGGAAATGATAATTCAGAAGGATTTGCCATTCCTCAAACGCTATAAAGACTATTCAGGTACCTTTGGCAAAGCTGTGTCATCATAAAACCCCCAGAACATAGTCTTCCACTGTCTTCTGCAGCCTTCCAGGCAGATGCTTGCTCTGCACAAACAGGTCCACAGATCTCTGTAGAAAAATGTCCTTGTCAATTTGGGTTGTTTTCTGGTTCATTTCCTAGAGTTTTTGACCTTGCTAGTCAAAAATTATTTGTTGAGCTCTTCAATAAATAGGTCCTAACCTTCTATGGAGAGTCGCTGTGCTCTGTATCAAATTGTAAGGACTTTGGTAAATGATTGTCTTGTCTTCTGCTTTCTCACAGAGTGTCAACCAACTGCTACCAATCTGGCTGTGAGTATACTAATAATGAAATCCAGATCCTCTGGTGTTTTCAGCCCTATTGAAGCTCTGTTAAAAACAAAGATGCTTAGACCTTACTTACAAGAACTTACAAGAGTGTGGGTCTACCTTACATACCATATATATATATATATAAAAAATTACCATAGACCTGGTGCATCCATCACAAATCGGATGGAAGAGAGAAGTTAGAAAACATATATTTAAAATTGCAATATAATGCAGGAAGTAAAAAATCTGACCATAACTAGACTGAGTAACTCTGCTCCTTCCTAAATCCAATGACCAAACACAAAATAACATAACAGAATAAAAAACAAACGTTATTGAAGATGAAAAATAGGGTTAAGGGAGAGAGAAGACAACAGTGTACATAAGGCTATGCTGCATAAAGAGGTAGCAGCAGGTAATTCCAAAATGAAGCAAAGGAGCTGCTGTCATAGTTTGCTTTGGAAGGAGGCATGGGCAAGAGTGACCTCTGTGGCTGGAGGACGGATCAGCAGAGGGAACAGAGCGGGAGTAGAAGGGCTGCCCTGGTAGGCAACTCACCAAAAAGAAGAACAGTTTTAAAGAATAACTGGGCAGAGCTGAGAGGATAGAGAAGGGTTTTAAAGTGTAAGAAACCAACACAGTTGTTAGTGCTTAAAAATAGTAGTAAATTTGTGACTAAAATTACAGCAACTTCTCAATTTTTTTTTTTTAATTTCAAAGGTGTTGTTAGCTCCAAGAAACTGAAATAAAACTACCTATTGTTTTTATGTTGCACCCCAACTGTATCATGTGGCTTTCTCTTCTCCAACAGCACTGTAAATTCAGCATTATGATTTTATTTAGATTTGTTGGGCCCAGTACACCTTTGCACTTGAAAACCACACAGCACACTGCCATTTCCCCAACCCTTTCTGTCGAGCCCAAGCCTCAAAGGCCATGGTGTCATGGCGCCAAGGCCAGGCTCCTCACCAAGGAAACCAGCATGGTCTGGCCCCAAGAGTGGTCAAGTTGCCGCCACCCTCCTTCTGACACTCTGGGGCTGTGGAGGCCTTCCCAGGCGAGGAGCCATGTCATACACAGGTCCTTCTGCTGGGGTCCACCTGCATGGGATAGTGGTGAGGCAGAAGGGGAAAGGAAGCATGGGGACATGCTGCCACCACACTGCCTGGCATAGTGCCATCAACAGCCCAGAGAGAGCACGCTGGTCCTCAGCAGCTGGAATGCCCCTACCCTCCTTCCTTCCTCCTGACCACCATCATCCCCGTGCAAGGGAAGTGCAGGAGCATTGTTTTTAAAGGAGGTGGCCATGACAGGGGCTGGGGACTGGCCTGTTCCCGTGTGTGGCATAACCCTCCTTAGGGGAAGGCCCGGTGTGGGGACATCAAGCCACAGTCTCATGGACACATGTTTTGATGGTGAGAGTTTCTGGGAGCTAAAAAAAACCCACCAGTGAAATATAGCTGCATCCAGCATAGCTGTGTGTTTGGCAGGTTGTTTGTCTTTAGCAGGTGACAGGATAATGTCACTTGTCAACAGCCTGCTCTGAAATGTTGCCTTTTTTTTTTTCCACCATGAAGTGTTTTATGTGCAGATTTTTTATTTAATTCTGACAAATAACTGCCTTAGATCTTGTTTCCAAAGTGATTTATTTTCATGGCTTCGTGTATTGGTCTTCACTGCTTGCCCAATGGTGGGAAAACAGAAGCTGTTGCCTCAGCTCTGTACCAAGGGTCAGCTGCATCAAATTGGCCTAAATCTTTAGACATGACTATTTATCTCTTCTGAAACAGAACAGGCATGTTGTATGGTGACGTATCTCTTCCTCATGAGGTGAAAGTCCCTTTGCAGACCATTGGTTTTTATGAAATCCCGTTCTATGTGATTCTATGCTTGCATACATTTAATTCCGTAAAATGAAGGTATTTTACTTCCTTTGAAGAGACACTGCTCACGCTACTCAGAAGATGGGAGTCTTGATGTTTGATGAACTGCGAACCCCTCAGCAAGACAAGAGGTGGATGGTCGCAAGTCAGGACAGACAGCATGTTAGTATGGCTGGTGGCAATCAGTCTTGCTCTATAGTAAATGCCTAGCTTCACACGTTTTTCACTTTACCCTGCCTGCTAATAGCTTATTCTTTCACTGAAGGGTAAGAAACCTCAAATTACCCTATACACACCACCGCCTGCATCAGCACCGTGCCCACTAATTACATATTGTGCTAAAAAAAGTGTTAATTTTTATCAGTTTTTAATTTGCTGCCTTACAATTTTACTGAATGTCTTCATAGTCTTGTGTTGAGACAAGGAAAAAAACTGTCTCAACAAAGCTTTTAATCTACCTTGCCTGTACCATTCCTTACTTTAATACTATTATCATGTTCTCTTTTAAATGTCTGCTTTGGGAAATGAACAATCCCAATCATTTCAATCTGTTTGTGCATGGTTTTTCTGTACTCCTAATCATTCCTGTTGCCTTCCTCTCACTACCCACAATTGCCTGTTCTATTGGTAGGTGGTGCAATCACTTCTGTTTTAATGTAATGGGTACATAGTATTTTTTGGTGTTTTTCTCAGTGATGTTCTCAGGGAATGTAATGGTGTTTTTTGTTTCTGCATATGGTTGCATACTGAAAAAAGACTTTCACTTGAGCTGTCCCTAGTGGCTAAGCAGGTGTCCTTCCTGCATACGAATCCTAAATAATCCCAAGCTTCTCTTCACACGTGCGCTATCTAGTGACATTGAGCTTAGCTTGCCATTGTGCTATTTATTTACCTCGCTAGGTTAAGTCCCTCTGATGTTCCTAGGGGTCTTTTCAGGACTTGACCAGCTTGGGTAGCCACCACTGCATGTGGCTTATAGCCAAGTCTGTAATTTGAGGAGGCCTTTAAGTCAGAATAAGCTTTCACTAGTCCCCAGCTGCTCACTGCCTGCGTTAGAGAGTCATACATGTTTGGGTGATTACGCCATGAGCTAGGCTGGGGAAGAGACCAGGCTGAAAGCTCATACGCAGGGCCTGACCTGATCTCCTGCCTGACTGGGCATGTGGCTGGGGCAGCAGCTGTGTCCACAAAAGGGCAGCAGCAATGCAGAGGTGGGAATGAGCTGCAGAGAGTGGAGGAGGTTGGAGAACCCTTCTTTCGGCAGCAGTGCGCTGCTGAAGAGTGCTGCTAAGCACTCTTTGACTCAAAGTCTTTTTAAAGAATGGTTTAAGAAATTATGGGTTTTGTTAGAATAAGCTTTATGCAGAAGCATCTGTTGTCAATGAGCAGACTGATGATACCTGAGCCGAACATCTCAGTTGAAGACCCCGCAGCAGGGGAGTTTGCTGTGTATGCCTCTCTGTACCCCAGAATCCTCCTTCCCGCCAGAAGGGAATTTCAAGAACTTTCATCCAAACTTTGGTATTAGATATTGTTGAAAAGCAGATCTTGGAGCCTGCATTAAAGATCCAACTGAGTGGGTTTGGTGTGCATCAAACATCAGATACATAGCAGAAGCTATTAGAAACTTCTGACTATAGGCCTATGAAGAATCATTAGTCTTGAAAGCCACAAGGAGGAGATCACAAACACACAGTCCAATAAATCACACAGGTTGTTTTTGGAAAAGCTGATGTGGTATAGCAGCAATTTGTTTGTACTGTGACGGGTCAATTGGATCAGTGTCAGATCTTCTGTGGAATAACAGATTTTGCTTCTAATGCATGCTCTGTCCTGAATGGCTTCTATGCAGCCTTTATATCAAACACCTCCAGTCAACCTCAGGATTGCAAACAGAAAATCTAAAATAGATGAAACTGCTAAAAAAGAATTATTGCAGGATTATTTCAAGATGCAGACTTGGCACTGCAAAATCTCCAGAGCAAAGTCGCATTATATGATTTAAGTTCAATTCTATCCCAATATTTTTTAAGTGTTTCTAGTATATTCTTAACCTCAGCTTTAATCACATCTCCTTTTGAGAGAAGATTCCCTAATCCATATCTTTCTGAGGGAAACTTCAGAGCAAACATGATCTTCTTATTACCTTTTCTAAAACCTTGACAAAAATTGCCTAATCACAGAACTAGCAATAAAGTTGGGAAGCATGATACAGATAGAGAAACTTATGCTTTTAATGATTGTAACACTGCTTCAACTGCTATGAATTGATTTGATACCAAAAATCACTATACTTGCCAAACCCCTTCCCTGCAGTAGTTCCCAAAATATTTGAAACATATTTATTAGTGTAATAATGAAAATATGAATATGAAATTAATGCAAAGACTAGTCTAAAGCAAAAGAAAACACGGTTACTTCTTTTTCTGATGTTTTAACAGAGGTGGAAGTGGTATTCTATGCTTTGTACCATTTATCCTTTTGTCCCAGTTTACTCTGGACTTGTCATTACTAATCAATAGCCAAACAATTGGAGTAAATCCTTTCCTTCTTCCTGTGCTCACTTTCTACTGGTACATCTCAGATCACCGTCCCTTTTGTTCTCCACATATTACACATTAGAATTTAAAATGTAACAAATCGGCAGATCAAAAATATTTTATGAAATTGCCCCTGTACTTTGCTTGAAAAAACACTGAACAAATTTGGCACGATCTCAACTTTATTTCCCTTTTTAGGTCACAATTTGGTAGGAAACGAAGCTTTGATAATGAAGACTTATGTTGTACTTAGGGTTTTTTCATTTTCTTTTAATGGCGTTTTCTGCTGCTGTAAACCAAAAGGGTGATAATTAATGTCTCCTACTGTTTATGCCTGCTGCCATCTACAACGATGAGCTATTATTATTCTGTCTGCTAATACTTGGAAAGGATATCACTGGGACAACTACTCCAAAATACGGGAAGTAAAGATCATTGTCACAGATCCTGGAATGGAGACAGTGTTACAGATGTTAGAAATTAAAGGTTTTCATTATATGGGATCATCCAGTCCATCTGCCAAGACTGTGCTTTGCTGCACACTCTCTAATGTCTCACACGAATGCTAGGATACTGTAAGTATTAAATAAATCGTATTCCTTGAAGTACATCATGCTACTTGAAAAAAACATTCCATAACTATGGTGCTAGGTAGACCTGATCTTGAAAGGTGGTCGAGTTCAGTGGGGCTTTACAGCAATGGGCTGGTCTCCCTGCTCAGATCCAGTTGCTGGCCAGGAGTCAGTCTGCGCCAGTTATTAGATTATACAGGCTGCCTGTGGAGAACTAGACTGCAAAACAGCCCTGAATAAAAAGTCAGACACATCTCTATACCAGTGGGCTGAAAAAAAGAGAGAAGTGAAAAGGCTGGGGTTTCTTTTTCCCCTTTTTTTGTTTCTTGTCTTTCTCTGTATTCTTTTTTACTCGGTCAAGCTGTGATTCTGAGTCTCCATGTGTTTTTCTCATGGGGGCATGTTTATCAGATGAACATAATATGTTCACCCTTACACTGTCATATTTTCTGCTAGAAATTCAGAAGCCAAGGGCCACTAGAGAGCTCCCAACATCTGGATTTCAGTCTTTTTTTTTGTTTTGTATGCACTGCCTCTGGCAGTGGGAAGGCAGAGAAGCTGCCATCTTCAGCAATTTGGAGGAAGGTGTCTCCTAGACACCTGGAGGGCTGCGTACATCACCCTGCTGACTCATGGGAAGCAGCTCTCCTCCTTGTAGTTGACGACACGCAATATGCTCTTTTTTTTCCCCTGTTCTTCTCTGCTGCGGGTGTTTGTCTCAGAAGCCATGCCACTCAACAAAAATGATGTAGAAGACAACCATCCTGGCAATCCCCCTGTCTCAGGTGCTACAGGATTCCCCTCGATTCCTTACAAAATCTTCTTTAACCATTTCTCACTGCCTTTGTCCCCCTGATTAAATTTGTATCATCTTACTGACAACCTGTTGCAATTGACACCTAGTGCTAATTAAGCCCTGGCCACTAGCAAAAAATGTCATTAGTGGGTCTTGCTGATTATAAGTCATAAGCACAAGACAACAATGTTTTAGTATTTCAAATAGAATTTAATTCTTGACCACAAGTCCTTCTAGTTTGGTGGGCTAGACAGTCTTTTAACTTTTGACTTGCTTCCTGTAAATAAATGTGAACGAAAAAGAATTGAATTCCCTCATAACGTGTAAAAGAGGAAAAAACAACATTTTCTTATGGAAACTCATGAATGACAACAGCTGAAAGCTAAATCTATTTCATTGTTCCATCAGTCTTCCAAGCTAACTCCTTAACTAGATTGAAACGTGTCAGTGGGATGTTGAAATGCTGAATGTACGTGGGAGGGATCTATGCTTTACAATGCCAGGGACCAGGAAACAGTGTTGCTCACAGTACACACGCAAAAATAATAAGTGCTTTCTTGAAGGCAGCAAGGTATTGATTCAAAAAGCGGGATTTGAGAACATACTTCACTATATGGATCACGTCCAACCCATGCATCTTGGTTATTTGACTTGTACCTCAGTTTTAGATGTCTGTTGAATCATTGTTCCCAAAGTAAGGGCATAAATTCTTCAAGAAGTGAAGGGTTTGAGGTCTTCAGAGGCACCCATTTCTTCTTTGTACAGGTACCTAGGTGAACCAATCCTGTTAAAACAAGTGTTTAAATGCTAAAATGTAGCACCTATAGTAGGCAGGCTGTGTTGCAACCAGATTCAGTAACCATTTTGCTGATTTTTTGTCCCTCGGTGCAATTCCTTAAACTATGCTTGTTGTAATCTGAAATAATAATATAGTATGCAGTTTATTGTATCTTGTTCCTACTTGCAGCCTGTATTTGTTTAATGGGGAAGCTCAAAATGTAATACATTGCTCCTGCTGATCAAAGTTGCAAAAGAGCTGTTTTCTCTCTGGGCTTATTCAACACATGCAAATATCTCTTGCTCTTCCCTTAGCTCTCTATCTCATCATTGTTTCCTTGTTTAAGATATGTTTACTGTTACTATATATTTTTAGTAAAGTGTCCAGAGCTGCTTTCCTAAGAAACTATTGATTCTGTCTCTCTGCCTGTCAGTTGGTCCATTTCAGTCTGCTCTACACCCAGTATCTTTTGAAGCCATGGTTCAGGTTCAGCTGAATTTGTCAGAGGGATTGAAACTTCAGATATTAAGATTTCATGAGTTTTAAGAAACTAAAAGTTTTGCTAGGTAGGCAACCACATGAGCAGGCCACTGTTGGAGAGGCTCCAGCATGACTTTGATCTGTTTGGCTTGCCTGTTAGCCAGACAGCACATGTGTACTGTCCTGCTGGTCAGAATTCCCACAGTTTGGAACAAGGCCAATCACATGACATGAATCATATTCCCCCACAGTCACCCTTTTGCTAGACTAAGCAATCCAAAGCCTTTTAGTTTCCTCTTGTAAAACAAGCTCTCCATTCCCTGGATTATCTGAATACAATTTGCCACTGTTGGAATTTCAGCTCCTCTCTCTTAGCCACGGGTGGGCAGGGATGCACACAGGAGTCCAGTCCTTGAGGTCACTTTAGGACTTTGTGGTATTAACTTTTGCTTCACTCCAACATAACTATCTTGGCTGATTTAAGACTCATTCTCAAAAGCAGCAAGGAAGTGTTTACATTTGTGCAGCAAGTGTGTTTGAACTGATGAGAGCAAGAGGCCCTTTTTTACCCACAACTAACTCTTTTTTCACTACTGAGTTGCACCAGAGCAAACTACGTTCTGCTTCTGCACATCTCCTTAAAATGCCTTGAGCCACATGATGACTTTGAATCTCTGGTTAATGACAACAGCTTCTGTGAGTCTCTCTTGAACAATGAAGATGACTTGTCTTGGTCTAGGACAGTCAGAAGTTACTAACTTAAGCTTTTCCTTTCTTTTCTTTCATTTAAGCAGTAAGATCAATTGATGATGATTTAAGCAGTAAGATCAATTTTATATAACTGAAATTTTGTGAAATGTTAGAAAGCATTTCAAGGTTGTGTTCAGAATTTATCTTTTAAGGGAGACTAATAATTTCTTGACTTCTCCCTCATTTACTTTGTAAGAATAAATCTCACAGTAGCAAATTTTGCTGCCTGGCCATCCAGCCCTCTGTACCCTGCAAGAATAATGGTATTTTTTGAACAAGCTATTACAGATATTAGTCTTACGAGGTCTCTGTGTCTGATAAGAAAGGGAGAGATGAGTACAGGTAAGCAGCTGAACTAACTGGAAGACAGAAAAAGAGAAAATGAAGTTCTTTTGCATGGTGACTGTATGGATGAGCGAGTATTTAATGTTGAGCACTAGAATTTAGCACTTAAATGTATGCTTGAACTGTCTCTTCTGGTTACTAAAACATTTTCTGGTAAGTGTCCTTCAAAGCTGTTCCAGAAGAAAGAAACTATCTTCTGGCTTGTTTAAAGTTTGGGTTTTTCAAATACACTGGTGGATTTTTAGCTGAAGTACTGAACAGATGTTTGAAGTTTGCTCTTCTTTACTTTGGTTGATAAAGAGAAAAGAGTGAAATAGAAACAGATTTTTTTTTAATAAGGAAGGATTAATTTGCTGACCTATCCATGCTATTTCATATGAAAGCCAGTTCTCAGTAATGAAAGTGCTTTTTCCTTTCATGTGATTAGATGGGTGGACTGTAAAGTATCTGTAAAAAAGAGGAATAGGGAGTATATTTCTATAAAGAGCTACACTGTGTTTTTGTTAGGATTGTTTTGTAATACCAACTTGCTGGAAGTAATCCACAAATAGGCTTAAAAATAAGCCTCAGAATTTTATTCAGAATATCTCATCAACAACAATAAGGGGAACATAAGGCATATTGACAGAGGTGACTCTTTGTGTCAAGTATTCACTGTAGTTTTAGAGTTGTTGCATTTTTAAGTGTGTTTGCAAAACATCTTTGGACTTCTTGGACCTACTGCAGTTGTGATTATTTTAATCTGTTATCTGAAGGCTTCCCATGATTTCTATTCATTAATGTGAAAAAGGCAATCAACCAGATGCATTTAGATAACCCAAGCTATGAAGAGCATCTGTTTTCCAGACATATCTGTGTTGTACGTGACCTATGGTCTGATTTGGCTGAAATATGATAGTGTTGTATAATTCTGCATGCCATCATTAGAACATTCCTCTGAGGGGCATCAGAACAGGCCCCAGGCCTGGGAGCGGCGTCTTCGGGTGATCTTCCTGCTCTTAAGGAAGCTCTGTGCAGAATCACGTCCAGCACACGTGGAACAGTGCCCTGAGGATGGGCATGCAGTCTTTGGTGGGCAGGCATGAACTGGCCTCACGGTAGCTGTGTGGTGATGGTCAGCATGTCTCATGGCAAGGTTTAGTTGCTGTGATCCAGTCAACCACAGCAACGGCCGTCTCAGCGCATGGGTTGGCCCAAGGGTTTGCAAAAAGCACGGAGACACGTCCCTCCTAGCTGCACCAGGCCCACAGGTGGAGAGGGGGGCTCTGCCTGTGTCAGCCAGCAATTCGATGCATTAGGAGTGGATCAATAGATCTACTGTTAGATGCCGAGCCATTCGGTAAATGTGGTCTGAAGTTTTGACTGGGAGTGGGTCTAATGTGGTGCTCTGGACCAAATGCCTCTGGCACACGTGCAGTTAGAAACTGTCTGACGCTCAGTTTGGGCATTGTGGTTTGGACCCCCTTGCATGGGGATGAAGCACATTTGGGGGACACCTGGTGTGGGGCTCGAGATTTCGTTTCTCTGAAAGAAATCTATGATGTATATACAAAACCCACTCCTTTTACGCAACAATGTGCAGTAAGTGTGAACAACTGGTGGATTTGATTCAAAACTGCTTTAAGGGTCCAAGCCAAAATGTCAACATAGACACAGCCTAATTAATTTTCTAAATACATTTGGTCATTTGTTCTACGTTTCCTTCAGATCAACAAGATGTGTGCAATTCATGTAACTTAAACCCGGTGTCCTTCCATATACCTTCTCTTGAAAAAGCATGTAAAAGTAGCTTGAAATTGAAGAATGAGCTATAATGAGGTGGAAAAATCCAAATGTTTTATTTCAATGGCTTCCTCTGGAAAGAAGCACTGAGTTTTATCAATATAAAATTTACTTACATTGTGATGCTGCATAGATAATGGATTTAAATACCAGAGAAACAAGTTAAGCTGTCAGAACTCCTGAGATGGTACCTAGCACTGCAACATGATTGTTTACACAAACATGTAAGTTATGTTATATTTTTGTGAAAATTTCCATGTGGTGTATACAGGAGGTTGGATAATGAAAGTGATTTGAATGCAAAGCCTACCTGAATGTCTTGAATGTTTAAGTGCCTCTAACTTTACAAACTTGGGAAAAATGCAGCAGAAGAAAATTTAAAAATATGTATTTTAACTGAAATTATAGTATATAATCAAAACTGAAAGTTGTGCCCAGGATGAGAGGAATACGTATTATATTCACTGACATTCAAACAAGAAAAAATCAAACATGAATCAAGTTTAATGCTAATCCTTTGATCTGTGATTCAAATAAAATCCAGGTCAGTAATTAGTGAAATCTGTTATCATCAGGATGACCACTCCCTGAAGCAGTCGAGGTGGTGTCAGGCTGGTTTCCCTGAAGACTGTTGGGTGTATCACAAAGCTCTCCACTATGTGTACAGCAGACCTAACAAATAACTCAGATATCTGTGCAGGAAGCAGGTGGAGGAGCATAGAGACAGAAATGCCTTCTTAAGCCAGCTGCCACTTTCATTTGAGGTTTGGGGCAGAATGGTGAGACAACATAGACACCTTCTCTGCGAGTTAAGATCTTGGGGCTCTTCCAGTCCATCACCTTTCATAGTTATGGAATTTATTTTAAAAATCTATTTGTTTGAATACAGGTTGCACGAAAATTGAGTAATAGATTAATATTTTAAAGCACTTTATCAGTGCTTAGTACTACTCAGTGAAGTGCACAGGTAGTAGTTGTAAACATCTCATAAGCTTCAACAGAAAAAGGGCATCAGTAAAGGTAACTTAAATCTTACCTCCAATGTAAATCCTCCAATGAAGACATAAAGAAAAATAAATTTAAAAGTCTATGCAACATTATGACAAAATAAATTATAAATGTTTACCTCATATTTTATTAATCCAGTGTACCTTTATGATCTGATATGGGGCGAATCTAGGTTTACATAATTACACATGAGGATAAAAGTCTGAGCATCTTTAACCCATGCTGTCTACAGATCTGGTGCCAGAATTATTTTATTGAAGTCACCACTCCAGATGACAGCAATCAAATGTGTTACCAGCCAAATGAATATAAAAGGGAAAGATTTTTTTTTTTTTAAAAAAAGCTTCATAAATAATCTTCTGTAGCAATATTGAAATTGCTTTGAAGCAACAGTTCATTCCTTACTCATAAAAGCTGGAGGCTGCAGAGGTCTCCTAGATTACCATAGTAACTAAAAGAATCATTTAAATCTGCCTTTTAAAGAGTTGTAAATAATGCAAGTGTAATATCAGTCACCGCTCATTGCCATTTCACATGCTCCAGAAGACAATTTGAAGAAGATTGTGGTATCACAGTTCCTCCTGTAAGGAATTCCAGTACAATAAAGTGATGTGTCCAAATCTATTCCTTTCCCTGTTGCTTCTTTCTGGATTTATCCAATGAGAAATAAGAACTTGTACTACAGGCTTCGTTTACGTGTCTCTTTGGGAAGCTGAAAGGGTTGTAGACATCCACTTCTCTGTTTGTCTAAAACCCATCATTATAAGGGATCGAGAGTATTAATCAGACTCTGTGTGTGTGTGTGTGTGTGTGTGTGTGTAAGGATCTGCTGGAAGCATTACACTGCTGGTACACAGCTGCAGAACGCATGTGAGGCTCTTCAGCTTCTATCTGCCAGAGTAGAAACACACAGCTACATGGATGCTGCTGTCAATACTATTAAAAAGATCATCAGAGAAAATCTTTTGGATGGGGATTTAAATACAAGGACAAAATGGTAATGATGATCTTCTACAGATTGCTGGGGGGAAAAAAAAGGGGCACAAAATTCCTGTCTTGCGTGTCAGAATAAAAAGTACAGTAGGCCAAAAAATTACTGATGATTCACTAGATAGCTTTTCTTTTTATCATCTAGAAAGTAGATATTATAAATAATTCAGAAGTTATCCAAGGTACATGCATGAATAGGAAAGATATGGCTGGGGATTATATGGAAACTTGGAATTCTGAGGCAACTCCCAGATGCTATTTTAATTCCATATGGTGTGCAATGGCTTTATAAAATATAGTAAAGCAGTGGCATGGAATTTGGAAAAGCGAATGAGAGCAGGCTTTAAAGCATTAGGCCTTAGTCTGTTTCATGGGTGTGGAATTTCATAATATTCCTCTCCGTTGTCTGAAATCAGAGGGTTCTCTGGCTCCTGGGTCAACCTCTCATTGTCATGGTAGTCATGACAGAGATGAGAAAAGAGCCTTCTCAAAGCAAGTTGAAAATTATTAGCAAATTGAGTAAAGTGCTGCTTAGAAATTATTTTCTTTACCAAGTAACCTGTGCACATTTTCATCTCATCTAATTACTGAGATGCCTCTCTTCAGAGACAGGAAAGGATCAGATCCAGTTTCCATCCTTAAGACAGCCCAGCCTGTTCTGGGATTTGGAAAAAAAACATTTTCTTTCCAGAGCCTCTATCACCCATATTCATCTTCCCCCTGGAGAAGCCACATTTCATCAAAAACATGGTTTTCTCAATGCTCTCTGGCTCTGGATTACTGTTTTGCTTGATAGCTTTGTTGGAGGGCCCAGAAATAAAGTCTTCCTTTTGCTTAGACTGTTCTTGAGCGGGGCTGCCCTGGAGCACTGAGAATATATACCTGCCGTCCGCACACCAGGGCTGTTTGGCCATCGTCCAGGCAGCCTTTATGTCTTGTCCTAAGGGAAAATGTGCCATTGCTGCCTTTTCTCCCTGACAAATGAGGCACCATCTCAGGAAACCTACCTATAAGATGTAGTTTCAAAACCAGTAATATTTACCACTAATCCTTACTGTATTTGTTGTGGGCGCAAGGGGAGCGAATAGGAAAATCCTCTAGTATAGAGACATACATCCATAATTAAAAGACAGAAAAAGACACCCCCCAAAAAAGGATGTTGTGACAGACAATCTGTTAATATACATTCAAAACAAAGAATTATGTTCAGTGCAGATTATTAAGGCATGAGCCTTTGCCTCTTTAAAGGTGTGGGGACTTTGTTTATATTGCAGTATTGGTATGAAGCGTGCAAACCCTGCAACAGCTTAGGCAGGGAAAAAGTAAAGGAAATAAACAGGTTTAGGATTGGTGTTAGTCTTGTGTTAAAATAGCACTGAGTTTTAGAGAAAACGTAGCTAACTCTAATCAATAACACAAATAAGAGGATTTACTCTAATGTAATTTGTGACTTGATAGCATTCTCTTAAATGAATATAATCCTTAGCCTATTAAACTTCAGTCTAACATTATATTGAATTTGTAGCACTTATGTTGCACTTTGAAGAGGCAAAGTGCTGTGAAGTATTGATCATGCAGCAAAAAGATGCTACTGAATATGTAAAAAGACTGTGGTAGTTTTCCTTGGGTGTAGAAAAGGCTGTATCAGTCTCCCAGCTCTTGTCTTCTGGCAATGAGAAGTTGAAGCCCCAAACTGAGTCAATTATTCTGTGTATTCCTTTGGTTTTCCAAATTTATTAGAAAGATTGCTAACAGAAATAGCTCTGCAACAACCCCCTCAATTTCTACACTGAACTTTTTTTATTACTCAGGGGTTTCATATCCATTTTGCCTGACTCATTTTTTCTATGGTGCCACTCTTACTTTGTAATATAGTTCCACTGAATTGAATTTGCTTTGTGGAGAACTCAAGTGCCCCAGCAATGGTACATGTAAAGGCAGATAATGGTAGGTAAAATAACAGAATAAGAAGGGCTAAATCCTGCTGACCTTCATTATTACTTAGGAATTCATATGGTTGCAATTTTTAGCTGTAGCTGGTTTTCACAATCTGGTTTAAAATCCATCAAAAAGGAACAGAAAAATTCTTACATAATTTCAACCTTACCCAGCTCCATTAAGATGTGTTGCTATAAAATAACCATACTTTTGAACATGGGTGTTTTATCCATAAGATTACATGAAATTAATTTAAATTGTATATTTATATACTATGTAACGTAACTTCTTCTACCATCACAAACCACAACTGAACTTTCACTGGTGAAGTACTATATTTCCATAATGCTTCCTGCTGAAACAGGTTTCACAGCTTCAGTTTTAAAGGTTGTTTGGTTTTGGTTTGTTTTTTTTTTCCCCTAATAAAGCTCTATTTTAAAATATGTTTTTAAAATAAAGAAGACCATAACTTGGGTAGGCAGAGGACTTCCACTGTTCTTTTGAATTATGTTGGTTAAAAAAAAATAAAAGGGCACAAAATACATCGTAGGAGAGAAAGCCAAAGATAAAATAATGGGGATTACACCCTACATATGTGTCTCTTCAGAGTCATAAAACATAGTATACACAGCTATTTAAGTGTAAAAGTGTACGTTCAACATACTTAAGACACCGTTTGTACCCTGTGTGCTGTAATTTGGTCTGGACTAGCCAAATCACAATCAGAAATAGGATGCTGCCAAATCAGAGTTTTATTCCGTATGTCACATCAGGATAAGATGTAAAATCAAGTACAAGATCTCCCCGTTTGGTGCCAGATACCCTATTAGGAACCTACAGATGCATTGCTGCTTCTCAGTGCAGCGTTGGATTTATCCACAAGAAAGCGCTTATATGAATCATACATTAGTGGTGAATTATGTCGATGTGAAAGCATCCATCACTTTCCCATCTGCAACTTCACTTTGTATTGCTCTCTCTATTGATTTGGAAATAAAAAAACCAAACCCTTCTGGTTTTGCTGTAATTGGTTGCTCAGTTCCAGTTCTTACATTCTGCCAGGGTGGCCCAACGTGATTGTCTCATCTGCAGCTCCTGGCTGGCCTCTCCAAGACTTTGCTCTCTGATTCCACCAAGTGTGTGGCAATACTCAACTCAGCTGGGACACTCAGTATCTCCTGGTTGTGAATCTGCTTCATTGCAGCTGGGACAATCCTTTTTTTTTATTTTTTATTTTTTTTTTTAATTTAAATGGATGAGCTGCCTCTTGTTTTCAATGCTCATTTTTCATGTCAAAAGTTACACAACTTACTTCATGACGTTACTTTTGCACTTTTGTGTGCTTCCAGAAAATCTCAGCTGCTTTTCCACACTGCAACCAAGGCTCAGGTAGCTAGGAGGGCACCTATGCTTGTCCATGCATTGCATGTAGAAGGAAATGAATTATTTAAACATTATCCATTTGCAGCAGTACTGCATAGGTATAAAACTCTGACGTAACTTCTGTGAAGTTGTGCCAGTAGCTTTAGGGATCTGTTAAGTATTCATTGAGCATATCCCTATAAGAGTCATTTGCACATTTTAAAAATTTATAATAGTTTATAAGCCACTGGATATTTCAGTGCTTTGTTCTGTATTTCAAAGGATAAATTATAAAAAAAATATTTGCATATTTTTCCTATGTAATTTTAAAATAAAAGTCCTTAAACAGCTATCATTCTTAGACAATTAGTAGGAGAAACACTGAAAGTGTATATTAAATTACAGAGTAAGCCTCTATGTCAGGGAAAAAAACAAGCAAGAAACCAACAAACCCCAAATGTCTGTACTTAAATTCATCTCTATTCAGTAAACTATTTAAACATACCAAGGCTCGACTGGAACTTCAAGACATACTTAAGTGGCCTGATAAATAGCAATGAACTTAAACAAATGCTTAAAGTTAAGTGCTTTGTTGAAACAGAATTCAGTGATGCAATTCCCACCCTGTAAATTATTAAATAGATGTAGGTGAAAATGTAAAGTACAAACTTTAGCAACCTTACTAATGAGTCTGAGAAAACTTCTATAGTAAGGAACTAGCAGTAGTTAAAAAGTATGCTATATTTTTACAGAATTACACAGTTTGGTTACAATTAGGTACAAAAATAGTATTTTAAAATTGTCTAGAAACAGATACATGATGGAGTTTTGTATAAAACCTTTTGAGCAATTCGGTCTAGTGGGAAATGTCCCTGCCCAAGAAAGGGAGATTGGAAATCAATGATCTTTAAGGTCCCTTACAACCCAAACCATTCTATGATTCTATGATTCTATGAAAAAACAAAAAAAAATAATGTTATTTTAAAAATACAACTTCCGTAGCAGATAAGCGTCTGCAGCATTAAATTCTGCCCTGATTTAAACAATGTCATGGCTGTAGGAATAACTGGTGCAACATCTGACCTCTTGACGCTATGAGTTTAGGGGGATATGGCCTGGACGTAGGCCCTATTTGAACGCAGGTCTGATTGGATCGTTGCTATGGTCTCTACTAGCATTAAAAAGCTACATGGTAAAACACATGAAATACGTTCTCCAATATATGACTTGTCAAAACATTTGTATCTCACCTAATGACAAATTGTTTATGAACTACATATAAAACATCAAGATGGAAAATACATACTTTTGGTTAATTGGACCTAGGGAATGGTTGCTGGATAGCTTGTACGGACAAAACAAGCAACAAACTTCAAGGAGAAGGGTTATTTTAATTTTAAAGTTTCCTAATGTTGTATGCCCTGCTCCCAAAGGAAATGACTCATTATCAGACCTTCTCTTGACAAAGAATAGTTAATTGTCACTCTAAAAATTACTCTGTTGTTTATGTATTTCTGATTAGAATCTGATTACACTCCATTTGCGTAAACACGTAATGCTAGCAACAATACTCATCCATGAAACTCTAAAATAGAGCTAATTACCCAAAGCTTAGACTAATTTTCAGCATAATGGACAGAGAACATGGATTTGAAGTAGGAAGTGCTAAGAGAAACTGCCAGTTGTTCAAAGATAGCCAGCTGGATACATAGATAGCTGTGATTTCATTAGCATGTAAAGCTTTTACTGGGCAGAAAGCCACTCTGGTAAAAAAAAGAAAATGAGAAAATAGAAAATCAATTTGTATAGACTCAGGTGGGAAAAAAAATAATTAATGACAGGGATTAAAACTACCAAGATAAAAAAAAAAAGAAAAAGTTACTTGCTGGATTACTAGGGAGCAACTAGATTAAATGCAGTAGATGGGCAGTTTTAGTAAGCGTCAGAAGAAAAAGGAAGAATCCTACATCAAGAATGGTGGGTAAACAGTCCAAGAACAGCAGAAAAATAATAAGTCTGATAGATTTCCATTTCCTATTTGGAGCAAAGGAACTATGTGCTTCTGTGAGAAAGTGGCAAAAAGAATAAAGATCACCTGCAAGAAAGCGAGGGGAGTAGGATCTACTCAAATTAATCTTTGGTCTCTACAGAGTTAGATGAGTACCTGTCTTCAGCTGCTGAGGCATTTCCCCAGGTCATGACTAATTCCAGAACAGTATTGTCAACGTTGCCTCAATTTTGAAAAGCTTGAAAGGACCTATTGAACAATTAGCAATGTTGTTCATAACCATAGCAAAGAGATTGCTAGTTTGGGATCTTATTAACAAAAGGTTAGAGGTTAAAATATAATTAGGGTCAGCCAACATGGCATCCCAGAAGATAGATGTTACCACAGCTCTTTTGCTGTGGGAGGTGTCTGTGCTTCTTCGTTTGCTTTGAAAAGTATGGAACTCTGAGTGCTAAAGACAACTGTGTTCATGTAAGAGCCGTTGACTCCCTCAAAGCTTTTTAGTTAACACCACAATAACACTGATTTAAAAGAATTTCTATTATATGAAATTAAGATTACATGGATTAAAAGCTGACTCACTGGTTGGTCTCCAGATGTCACTGTTAATGATAAAGACATAAACAAAGAAAATTATTGTGATGAGGTTTTTCCCCAGAGATTGATTTTTTTTTTTGCCTGATACTTTTATCAATGATCTAGACAGATCATTGATAGTAAACGACAGTAAATACTGAAGAGCATGTACTACTTTTGCCAGTGAGGCTGAATCACCTGATGGAGAGTCACAATATAAGGAAAAGCCAAATTGAAAGGGGCAAATACAATGTATTCCGTGAGGGATCTGGCAAGACTAGCCAGATCTACAGGGTAGGGGACTCAAGGTCAGAAAAGAGTTTTACAATTTGAGGGTTGAGAAATGCAGTGTGTGTGGATTTATCAAAGACTGAAGAAAATGAAACTGAGTGCTAGGTACAGCAATGACAGATCTCTGTCAGGGCTGGCTTTTCAACCTGGATGTCAAAGGTGCAACACTGGTGGCTGGAACTTTGAAGCTGGCTAAAAACAAACTTGAAATAGGAGACGGCGCACTAGCAGCAAACATAACTGTCAGAATAGGTTATTGAGGAAGTTGGAGGATTCACACTTACTAAGTGGGTCAAAACTAATCAGAATTCTTCTCCACACATATAGTTTAGCCTAGTTTCAGGGTGGATAGTCATAGTGCTGAATGTTTCTTTTGGTTTAGGATTCTGCAAAGGGCAAGAGTAGGTGCTCAACACAGGCAATTTGCATTGGTCCATCCTGTTTAAGGACTACCTAACATACACTGTAGTTACACAACAGTTAGCGTGCTTTCAGACATCACTAAATGAGCAAACATGCCCCACTGTCCCCTAAACCCAGGGCATAACTGCACACACCAGGCAGCACAAATGTGGCCAGATTTATTGGCTGTAGAAGTTTACCCATGTGCATGTAGCACACACTGTGTCACCTGGCCATAGGGCCAGGGAAGAGTCACATGGAGTGGTATAGGGATGTCCCTCTGCAGTCCTGCTGGAGGATATGAGCACTAGATTGCCCTGAGCACATTCATTACATTTGCAGCTCTTCACTAAGACAAAATCTTAGTGAATGTCTGGACTTCAGCTGGTTGGCTCTCACAGTAAGGAAAGGCTGCTCTCTCCTGCACAGTAACCGAATTGTATTTTGTGGGTTATCTCCATCTGGCACACTGGAAATGAGTCTCTCCTAAAGCTAGAACATTGGTGGGAAAGGACTCATTTTCTGAAATCATATGGAGAACCTTTCTTCTGAGATGCTTCTCTGCTACAGCCTTTTGACACATTATGATAAAGTGCCAAAGCGTTCAACAAATTTATAAACAGGAAAGAACTTGCTTCTAAGTCAGGGGTTCCTACCTTCCTTCGGAGCATAGGGCATGGGTTTTCTCTTAGGATCATCTGGAGATACGGCACCACTGGAGACTAAAGAAGAAGCCAGCCCCTACTAGGCCCTTGGTCAATCTTAGTTTCTCCTTTTCTTTGAGGAAAAGAGCGCAGCACACAAAGCTCCATCTGCTGTGGGATAAGACAACTTCTGCTATGACTGCTGAAGATGAGTAATAAAGCCAGTGGGCTGGCTGGCTGTGGCTGTGTCTTGAGAAAAATTAATAGCACAGGGCACACAGTGTCTTGTAATCTAGCCATCCTCGATGGTCTTAAGTGTTAAAATAATAGAGGTCTGAAACTTCATAATAAATGTATCATGAAGGTATTTGAAGTATTATTTCCAAAATGTATCCTGAAGACATCGGGCAGATGCCTGAATTGTCATATAAACAAGTTTAATTTTGCATACATGAAAAAAAGCATTGCCAAACCTATGCAGAAGCAGCAGCTTGCAGACTTAGTTTCCTTAGACGATGGCATTACACAAACTTTAGGTGAATTGTTTATGAAAACCTGATACTCCAGCATTAAATAATAAATTTTTTGTTCAATCAACTTGCATGAGTTCATACTTTCTCCTTACTATTAAAAAAAAGAAGAAGGAAATAGAAGAATGAGTTATAGCACTGGCTTTGAATCCTAATGGCCTCTGTATGAACATATAGGTGCCCACATATAGGAAAACTTCATACTCAGCTGAATTGTTCTGTTCTTTAAAAAAATGAGATAGGGTTGAACTTACTCAACTGCCTTAGAAACAACAAATTAATCTCAACTTGTGTAGACAGGCATAACGCCAGTGAAAGCATGCCAAGTTTCCCTTGCTGCAGCATGTGAATACATAGATACTAAAAAGCACCTTTTGTAGTTTCTTTTTACTGGTAGCCTTGAAAATTAAGGGGCAAAGAGAATTAATGTCTGAATTTAGGAGTTTGCCATGATCTAAAACAGGTTGTTGAATTTTCTTGATACTATTATTCACTATTATTATTCAATTAAAAGCACGGCTCAAGATGTTTCACTCCATACATCTCCCCTTGTATGAAATTCCCCAACTGATTTGAGGCTCCAGAGGAAGGGGCTGCACAGCATATGGATTGCTTAAGCCAGATTTCTAGTCAAAGTTGAGTAAATTCCTGGAATCCCAGTGTTTGAAATTCACATGTAGAGACACATGAGGGCACCACTGGGCGGGGGATGGCTGCTGGTGGAAAACTGATGTCTTGCTGGCACCTTCTACAAGCTAGCTGGTGTGACACTCCTGGACTCCAAGCAGGGGATCTGGCTGGTGGCCTCAGGGCAAGCCCCTGAGGTGCAGGTGGAGCAGCAGTGGAGGAAAGAGCGTAGTCCAGAAGAATGAACTGTGGAAAAAGATTTGACAGATTGTTTTCAAATGTAGGCAAAATTTCTCAATACCACTTTAACATTTTGTAAAATACGAACAGCCCCATTCATACACCTTGTCTTAATGGTAAGATGCCTTCAGTCTTTGTGTTATGTTCTTAGTAAAAAAGTAACAACAAAAATAAGACGAAACGACCATTAAAGAGTTAATGGCATTTAACTTTGTCTTATTTTCTCATCAGTTTCTTAGTCTGCATCTTTCAAAGTAGGGAAATGTTGACCAAGCCTCATTAAACTGATTTAGAAATTATTTCTGTAAAAAATTGTAAAATTAATGATCCATGTTCTATTATCAATAAGCCACTTCAGAATCTACATGGATAAACTACTGCTCCTAAAAAATGCTCTCCGTTGGTGGAGAGTATCCAAAATGAACAAGAGGAGGACAAGTGGTGGGTAGGTGCTTAGGAAGGCATGAAATTCATACAGGGAATAACCGACAAAGAAAGGATACAATTGGCACTGCCCACCTACTCAATGAGTCACCATGAAGTCGCCATTGCAACAAGAATACATCTCACTGAGGGATTTACTGGCAAATATGCTATGTGTAAGTTGCCATTAATTACTCTGCTTTCTTCATTACTGTTCACTCTCGGCTGGTTCACAGTGTCCTATAGCAGACAGTACATTCCAGTGTCTAGAGGAGAGCAACAGGAATGATGAAAGTTTGAGAAAACATGACAATTTGTATCAAAAAGAGAAGTCTGGAGGGAAAATATACCTCATGATAGCTACAGATGCGCGTGGAAAAGATTAACATAAACAGGATCATAGCAGTTGTCCTCCACCATCACAAGAGGAAGAGAAAATTTAATTGTGCTAATTTGTGGAAAGAGGGGCTCGCACAAAACCAGTTCATGGGCACAAGTTGCCTGAAGAGAACAGGCACTTGCCTGAGGTTTTTAAAAGCAGGATAGAAAAAACATGTTGGATTTGTCCCGAAAATATATTCAATCCTGCTTCCCTGTGAGTCGATGCCTAATAGAAGGCCTCAGGAGATACTGCATTTTATGATATCAGCTGGGTACTAAAGTTGTTGTTGATGGAACATCCTGTTGAGGCTTTTTGCATATTTAACGTCTTTCTCAGTTCTACCTTCTCTCTTTTAACGAGGATTAAAAAACAACGTGCCAGGAAAATATTTTTACAGTTTTGCCTGTTTGCCTTCACAGAACTGCCATTCACTGACACCTAAACTGTACAAATGGAGGGAAGGAATGGGTACAGATGCTGCTGTCGCTGCTCCTGGACGTCTGGGGACTACCATCTTCAGCAATGGGTTAAGCTAAAGCAGCAGCAGCAGATTTATTTTCTTATTCCCCCCTCACCCTGCCCTTTTAAAAGCCATTCTCTTCTCCTATCAACCAGGGTTGATTGGTGCTTGTTCCTGGTGGTATCCTCAACCAGGCCCTGGCAGGGCTTGCATTTATTCCATTTATCATATTCCCCTGTCAAAGCAGGGCAATATTCATGTACTTTTTCTCCTGGGTGATACTGAAACACCTTTATTCATGGGATTGCCGTCCTGGTTTGGGGTGCAGCAGACCAACTCTCTGTTGGGTGGGAGAGCCTGTGGCTCACACTCATTGCCGTGGCAATTGGGGTCAACTGATGGGGTTGGTTACCCCGTGGAGGGCCTGCACCTGTGGGGAGGGGGGGCGGGTCATGTGACCCAAACTGACCAATGGGGTCCTCCATCCACCTGCCAGGGTCAGTATGAAAGCTGAGGGAGCAGAGGGGTGGGTTGGCTCTTCTTCAGGGATTATTTTCTTCAATGAGGAGACTACCATCTTAGTTTGTCTACCTTCGATTCCTGTTGGAGTGCTCTGGAAATCCAGTTCTCATTTGTCACTGAGATCCATCTGGAACTTTCCCAGTGCCTGCTGATGACGTCTTCCTGGGAACTCGATATGGTTTTGTATATATTTATATATACTGTATCTATTTTATTATTTTTAAAGTAGCTTAGGGGTTTTTTTCTAAACTCATAAAGCTCCTTATCTCTCTTATTCCTCTCCTCGGGGCTCTCTTGGGGGGGTGAGCATCTGTCATCTTGTCATTGGCCAATGCAGCCCTAACCATAATACTTGCCTTGAACAGACTGATTAGAACTGGTTTCCAATTAGCCTTAAAATATTAATTCACCACTCTACTCATTACTTAAAAAAATATATATCTTTTTGTTTCTTTTTCAGCCTCTGAATGTTAAAAGAGGTGGCTAAGTGGAAAGGCTCACTTGCTTTCTTAAAACTAATGCATTTTGCAGCATCAGAAACATGAAAGTTCATAGAATCATAGAATGGTTTGGGTTGGAAGGGACCTTAAAGATCATTGAGTTCCAACCCCCCTGCCATGGGCAGGGACACCTCCCACCAGACCAGGTTGCTCCAAGCCCCATCCAGCCTGGCCTTGAACCCCTCCAGGGATGGGGCAGCCACAGCTTCTCTGGGCAACCTCTTCCAGCGTCTCACCGCCCTCACAGCAAATATCTCATCTAAATCTCCCCTCTTTCAGTTTAAAACTGAAACCCCTCAGGGGTAAAAACATTACCCCTCATCCTATCGCTCCACTCCCTGACCAAGAGTCCTTCCCCATCTCTCCTGCAGCCCCTTCAGGTACCGGAAGGGGCTCTAAGGTCAGAGCCTTCTTTCTCCAGGCTGAAAAACCCCAACTCTCTCAGCCTGCCTTCACAGCAGAGGTGCTCCAACCCCTGATCCTTTTCATGGTCCTCCACAGGACCCATTCCAACAGGTCCATGTCCTTCCTATACTGAGGACTCCAGAGCTGGACATAGTACTCTTGGTGGGGTCTCACCAGAGTGGAGTAGAGGGGTAGAATCACCTCCCTGGATCCACTGGCCACACTCCTTTTGATGCATCCCAGATTGCAGTTGGCTTTCTGGGCAGCCAGCACACATTGCTGGCTCATGTTGAGCTTCTTGTCCACTAACACCCCCAAGTCCTGCTCCTCAGGACTGCTCTCAATCCATTCTCCTCCCACCCTGTATTTGTGCCTGGGATTGCCATGATCCTTGCCCTTGGCCTGGTTGAACTTCATGAGGTTCGCACAGGCAAATGAGATCATTGCCTTCCCACCGCCTGCAGAGTGACTCAGTCTCTCTAACCCACCATCCATCATGATGGCCCCCCAGTATCTCTGCAGACACTGAAGCAAATGCTGAAGCAAAGCAGAGGCTGGGCTTGCAGTCCATGGGACCAGCAGCAGTGACAGTGTTTGCCAGTGGTGTGGGGTTTATGGTTTGGTGCTGCCACTGGTCCTAACTGCAGATCAGGGGTGGCCTGTGACATCCAGCCTGCAGAGGAGGGTTTTCTAGGTTGGCTTTTCATTATGGAGATGGAAAGCAGTCCTAAAATAGGCATTTGCACTATAAATACTTAATTTCCCCAAAATTCTTTAATGGGAAAAAGAATCCTTCACTTCCTTCCTAGGGAGCTGGAAGTTAAACATGGGGACACACCTCCAGTCAGTAAAGCTGAGGAGATGGTGGACCAGGTTGCCAAGAGAGAGTGTGAAACCTTTATCATTGCAGGTGTTTAAGAACCATTAACAGGGGCATCTGCCAGGGTCAGCTGAGGTGTGTGGGGTCCTGCTCCAGGTCACCTCCAAGTGCCAGGCTTTTTACATGGTCTCTCATGACCCAATAAAACCTCATTGCAACCTCCTACTGCAAAAAAGTGCTGCAGCCTCTGCTGATGCTTAAAAAGTGTCAAAACCTCAGTTTTAAATATCATGAGAAAGATACTAACTATGCACCAACACAGTTTCTCTAACATCAGGCAGAGGTAAAAGGATTGGTGATGACTCAGAGAAAATAATTCAGCCTCCTGAATCATTGCTTCCACCGTTGCCACGTTACCATCTGCAGCACCCGGGAATTCCCTTCACCATCTCCCATCTGCCAGCAGGGGACAGAGAACTTTATCTGCTGATATGTGGCCATGTGGTGACCTAAGGTGGTGGACAGCTAGAGACAGTCAACATGGCTCAGGGTCATTTCTCAGTAACAAGCCCTCTGCTTATCTGTTAGGGAATGAAATGTTCTGGGCACGCCAAAAGGGACTTTCAGTTCTCTAGAGAGGGGTCACTTCTCTCAGACATCAGCCACATGGATAGAAGTGGTTGCTTCCTCAAGAAGACAAGCAAAGCAAGGGTAGCTAAGGCAACTCAGACCATCTCTCTCCTTATCTGAGAAGGCCTACAGCTGTGCCCACATAGACATACCATAGTAGTCCACCATAGATCATGGCCAGCCAGCGTTGTGTTCTGCCCCTGACCTGCCTCCCAGTTCTTCTCCCTTGTGCACCACTTCCACCCACGCTGCTCAGCAGACTTCACAAAGGAGAGCAGCATCCTTATTCACATTTGACAGATAAGGAAACTGAATCAGAGAGATACCATAGCAGAAGCCAGAGTACAACCCAGGTCTTGTACACCAAGAACTGTCTAGTCCCCATGAAGATCACAGAATCTTAGACTGGTTTAGGTTGGAAGGGCCCTCAAAGATCATCCAGTTCCAACTCCCTGCCATGGGCAGGGACACCTCCCACCAGACCAGGTTGCTCAAAGCCCCATCCAGCCTGGCCTTGAACATTTCCAGATGCATGGCCTTGTTGCCATGGTAAAACACTGTCCCTCTTGTTACTAAATGGGTTGATCTGAGGAAACTGGGCCCAGAGGTCAAGGGACAGACTGCACTCCTTGCCCTGAATCATTAGCAACAATGTCCTCCAAGGTCTTTGTGCCTTCTCTGAGATATTCTCAGCTGCAGGTAGCTCACTCAAATGCAAAAAGCATCCTCTGGTAGTATAAGCTACTGCCTACTTTCCTGACAGTAGGAAGGTGGTGAAGCAGGGGGAACGTGCCCCAATAATTCCCTGCTCTCTTGATACTCAGCTGTGATATCTCCTCCTTAAGATCATTAGATGCTGGCCTACATAAAAGCGGTCTCAGGCAGGTACCCGGCACACAAGGATCTTGAGTTTTGGGATGTATAAGCCAGACAGTGCAGTTTTCAAGCAACCTCACATGCAACCCAACTAAGATGTTTGTTGCTCTGCAGACTGTCTCACAAAGTCCAATGGAAACCATCACAACTCTTTTCTGTGCCTCTCAGCAAGAGAGAGGCAGAAGTCCAGGGAAGAGTACCTGGACCAACAGGTACAAACAGAGTAACTGGTACCAACACTTGTTTTTCTAGGAAGACCATTACAGCAGCTGCAGTGGCTCTTAATTCACCTGAGCTGCTGCACCTCCTTTTTACCATGGGGGCTGGAGAAGACAACATGTAAACAATGGCCCACCTCGCACTTATCACTCTTTCTGCTTTACCCTCTGATGGTATCTGGACACTGACTAAGGCCTCAGTCCCTGCACATGTGCTTATCTAGGTGTGATGTGATGAGCACCACTGAGATCACAAGTCCCAACTCTAAGGCAGAACAGTCTGGAGATAAAAACAGTCTCCTTGATGTCTGTGAGAAGAGCAGTTAGAAAAGCACCCTTGACCTCTGGCAAGACTCTGGGATATTTTCTAATAGTGGCACTTGTATATGCAGATGTTTCAAATAGCCAGTCAAACACCAATTTTCTGGCTATTAACTGTAGTAAATTTGAGAAACAGTCGTGTTCCTCTAGGGGGACTGCATAACTTTGTCTTTCAATGTTGTGTTGGCTTTTTTCCTTCAAAGCTCTTCTAATGCTTTTCTTATAAAAGATGTTATCCTCAGCCAAAGCCAGATCGGATGGAAACTGTGGAACAACACCCTGGGAGACCTGAAAGCCCCCTCACCTTTAGATTTCTTTCTAGTGCTGCATGGAGTTTTCTGTGCTGTGCATTTATGACAACCAAGAGACCACGGTCACTTTTTGGAAGGGACTGAGGGGCTCGATTTGCAATTGAATAGTTTTGCCCTGGGACATTCTCCCAAAAGTTTAACTTTTGTGCAGCTGAAATTTGCATAAGAAAGTTTGAAGAGTTTTAAAGGCTTTCTCTCCCCACTTGCTAACCGGAGAGCTAGTGGCTTCCTGTGAAGGAAACATTTAGTCTGCTCTTGGCTTTGTTAGTCAAGTCTGGCATTCCCCTCCGGAAAAGAAAAAAAAAATAAAAAAGAGAGAGAGAAAGAAAGAAAGAAAAGAAGATATTGCTTAAAAGAAAGCAGTCAAGCGATGCTAAATTAGCCCATACCTATATAAATGTTAACGAGCGTGGGCGCATCCTCCCACCTCTGGTACATGACGTGGGCTGAGATGACTGACCACCACAGAGGCCGTCCTTTTCTAAGAATATAGTGGCTTTTCATTCCCACATGCACGTATCTTTAGCACACGGTGTTACTCCAGACCAGCCGCAGCAAGGATGGGCCTTTCCACAGAACACGTAGCCATGACCGAAACCCAATGTACCAATCTGCCATCTCTTGCAGCAGCTGCGCCAGCGAGTGAGGCAAGATAAGTCCCTTTTTGGGGTGATACTGATCAGGTAACCAAGGCGAATAAAATGGGTTGGATGTCAACAGCCGTCCCCAGGCAACAAGTGCTCTGTTGTGGCCACTGACAGGTATGAAAAGAACCAAAAAGTTTAAGAGGGATTTAGCGTCTGATTTGATACTTGCAGAGAAAGTCATAATCGCTTTATCGTGCCAAAACGCTGTGGGAACCAGGGGAGGCAAAGGGAAAGAATGAAAACGGTTTGACCTTCTTTCTTAGATCAGCATCTCGTACTTAACTCCTTTAATTCTGTAAACGTGCACCTGCTGGGAGAAAAACACTACTGCTTAAAGTCACGACGACAGCAACTTTGCAGCCCGTATTACCATGACACAGCATCACCCAACCCAAGTCACCGTGTAACTTTTCAAGCCATTTTAGCAGCATTTAACATTAGTGGACTCTCCCCAGCTGATAACATAATGGCAGGAGGATCGGGCATGTTGTCCCTCCAGCTGTGGCAGCCTTGTGCTACTGGCCAGGGGCAGCCCTCACCCAAGGTGAAACTACCCCACGTCAGGACTGCTAAGCAGGGAAAATTTGCAGCAGCATCAAACACTTGTGTTTGAAAACCGTAAAGCCCAGTGCTTCAACAGCCCGAGGGTAATACTTGCCAACGAGCACCCAGAAGCTCACTCCCGTCTTCCTGGGGCAAACCCCTCGAAGGAGACAACTCATCTCACTCGCCCTCATTTGGCCGTGTCTTTTTGTGAGGTACTTGAACAGAGCAGAATCTTCTGCAGTGCTACGGGAGCGCCCTTTCTTGAGTTTCTTTTGGGTGGCTGGTACACAAAAAGTAAGACACCCCAAAATAACCAGTAATCTTTGCAGATCTGAATGTCAAAGGCAGACATTTAAAAAATAATTACCGGTTACCTTATATAAAAAGGATGCTTCTATATGTTCCTTCTTTCTAAGGAGGGTATTTTTCTGTATTCTCATTCAGTCAAAGCATAGATATTCAAAGATGTTTACTACCTACCTGATTTAGCCATTTTTGGTTTTCTTGAAAGTGAGCGTGGCTTTATGACCCATAACTGCTTTGTGGGTGCAGGCCCTACACAGAAGAGTTAATCCTCCTCCTTTCTTTGAGTGGCTTAACAGGATGGAGTTTCACTCTACATCTGTTTAAGAGACTGCGTTTGTTGGTAAAGAGCCTTTCTATCCAGTGTCTACACACAGAGGTCTCTTCCACCCCAGCTAACCCAGTTTCAGGATGTGTCTGAAACATCCATACTCCAACTGTCCTCTCACTTACCAGAGTCAGTGTCCAAACTTGAAAAAAAAAAAAAAAACAGAGGCAAAAAGATCCACTTCACTCCTCTGGGAACCCCAGGCTTTTTGGCAAGGAACTTTGTAAACGAGGGGTGCAATTTCTTACTGGAATCATACAATTCTTGCTTTATCAAGAAAGAACTAACTTCCATTGATATCATTTTTGTCTTTTACTGTGGTATAGAAACACAGAGCACCTTCTCAGCTGTGTAAATATGTCTCCTCTGGATGCAGATGCTGCTTGCCCTTAGCGGGAGTACTACCCACATATGAAGATGGAATGGTCAAAAAATACCTATATGATTGCTGAGTTTATGCCAGATTTTTTACCTGAACACTTAGGACTTCAGTATAAATTTCTTCTTTTTTTTTTTTTTAACCAGTATAAACACGCTGATAAGAGAAGTGATTTTCTGCCAACATAGTTGCACTGATAACAGTTCTGATACAGAGCTGTAGTAAATACTTTTTATTAATTACAAGCTGTTGAACTGGAGCAAGTTGCATTGGCACGAAACAATGTTTTGTATATATGTATTTATAAATATCTTTGTGTTTATTTATGTATTAATACAGACACACCACCCAATAAATACCAATAGTATTTTAGTGTGAGAACATTGTACTTATTTGCCAGTGCCCACATCCAGCGACACCAATACGGAGAGTGATATTTGGGTGTGATTATCATAAACCAAGGTTCATCCAGATAAAGAAAGCTGCCAGGCTGTAATACATTGGCTGAATTTGCCTCCTTGGTATGGTCACGGAGTCCAGTTGGACTGTGTCCAGCGGGGTTTTGAATATCTCCAAGTGTGGAGACTCCACATGTGGGAAACATCTTCCAGTGTTTGACCACTCTCACAGTAAAAAAGCTTTTTCTTATATTTGAGTGGAGTTTCCCATGTGTGTCTCTTGTCCCGTAACTGGGCATCACTGAGCAGAGCCCTGGCTTCCTCCTCTTTACTTTCTCCCTACCGGGTATTTGTACACATTGATGAAATCCCCCTGAACATTCTCTTCCCCGGACTAAGCAGTTCCCAGCTCTTCCAGCCTCTCTTATCATGACAGATGCTCTGGTACCTTAATCAACTTTGTGGGCTGTTGCTGGTTTTGCCCTTGCAAGTTCACGTCTCACTTGTACCAGGGAGCCCAGGATCAGCCCCCTAGATATGTCTTACCAATGCTGAGCAGAGGAGAAGGACGACCTCCCTCCAGCTGCTGGTGACACTCCTCTTGATGCAGCCCAGGATGCTGCTGACTGGCTTTGCCACCAGGACACGGTGCCACCTCATATTAACAATAAACTGAACTTTTCAGTGCGGATGAGACAATGGTCATTTCTGATGGTGGGACCTGGCTTCCCAATCACTTAGCTATTTCTGAAAATATCTTCCACCCTTTTCTCCCCAAAGAAGGTGGTATGTGGTTGGGTTTGTAACCCATTTATCTAAGCAGTGGGAAGTTTTTGTGTTCTTCAACAAAGCAACCACCTATAGCCTCACAGTGTCATAGGCTGAGAGGGGCAATCAGATGGTTTACCAGTCCTAGTGTTACAAGTCTCCTAGTCATCCCTGCACTGAGCACAGTTGGTTGCGTTCAGTGGTGTTTTGCTTGTGCATATGATACAGAGGGTTGTCCCGTGTTGATCTGACATTCAAGAGCTCTGGGCTCCAATTGTTATTTGTCCCAATAACAATTAACCATAATTTAGCTATGAGCATCCAACTTCTCATTTGAACTTGTCTTGCTTTGACTTGCAGCCACTGGGGCTTCTTTGCCTTATTCTACTGTTAGCACCCAGTCTCCTTTAGAAAATGCCTATATCAAAACCAAAGCTAATCTTTTTTCAGCCCAAAAGTTTGTGCTGTTTAAATCTCACAGTTAACAGTGTCTTCTCCAACCTACAAAAATGCCTCTTCATTTCTGAAAACTGAATCTTCAATTACCAACTAGAAGAAGGGCTTGTGCACCCAATTTTTTTCTGGTTTTCCCAACTATACTAGCTGGTCAGACAACATATGAACTCTATGTATACTGTTCCACCTTTCTGTTTTTTCACTGTTCTTTAAAAATAGAGTAGAAAGTTTAGAGCGTAACTTCATGTGTTTGCATACATCAGGCCACTATGAAAACCAGATATGTTCTTCCAGACAATAATCCATATCTTCAGCTGGACTGGATTAGAGGCAACACTGTAAAGAATTATAATCAGCAGTCCTGCTGCTGAACCCTTCTCCAAAAAAATCTTATTGCAGAAGATGATCAGACGATCTTACCAGAAAGATCATCTTCCAGAAGTTTAACCAGATCAGCTAGAAGATCCCTAACAGCTTGTCTGCCATAAACCTTCATAATAGCTTGAGATGAATTTTGGAACTTAAGACCTCCTTGAACTGTTACTGCTTCTGTGTTCTCTTCCAGATCTCGACATACCTCTCAGGAGCTGCTCGTACCCATTGTCTCCTCTGTGCCATGGGTCCCAGTCCTGATTGACAGTGTTGTGAAGGAAGGCAAGAGAAAACATGTCTGAGACCAAGAGAAGCCATATAGTGAAGACAGCCACAGGGAAACTTGCATATACTGAGTTTTAAAGTGTTACTGATAAACGTCCCACGTGATGTGAGGCTCATTGCTCTGAATCTACAGACTGTAATGACATTTGGGATAAATTTCACTCCAATCTTGTTTTTATGATGGAGAAGAAAACACAATTCGAAGTTGTAGGTTCTTACTCACTCAGAATGTTTCTGTACCCAAAGTAGCCACTAAAGACCTATACTTAGTTTGGGGCTTTTATTTTTTCTCCACTGACTTTTTGATAATTACCAACCTACACTTGTAAAGGGTTTCTCTTTCTCCCCCTGCTCCCAAAGAGCCTCACAGATTCCTGTGACTCACAGAAATTTATAAAAAAAACAAACCACCAAATGTGTGATTTTAGGAGTATCAGTTACAGTTTCATTATCAGTTGTGAGAGGGGATTCCACACACTCTCAGTACGATGGAAAGGAGTACCCCTTTGCTCATTAAGGGACAGGTAAACGTCAGTTCTAGGAAACTGCCTTTAATTCCAAAGCCAGACTCCTCATCTGTCTCCCTTGCCTTGAGCTGTGATCTTGATACCAGAAGCTCTTTCGATTGCACCAAATCAAACCTATTCAGACCTCAGAGATTTTTGTGTAATGGATATTCATTAAGATTTCCTTCAATGTCAGGCCTGGATTTATCTTCTAACATGTGTTCACAAGTAATTATTCATCCCAGACCTGCCTCTAGTTCTGTTAAATAGCAAGACAAACACCTCACTCGCAGGCTAACTTCAGACCTGTGTTTATTTATGCAGTGTTTCTAACCCAACGTGACGGGAACAAAAATGCGTGTCTCCTTTGATCTTAGAATCATAGAATCATCTGGGCCAGAAAGGACCTCCAAAGGTCATCTAGTCCGACCCCCCCACAGTCAGCAGGGACACCCCCAACTAGACCAGGTTGCCCAGAGCCTCCTTGAGCCTCACCTTGAATGTCTCCAGGGAAAGGGTCTCAACTACCTCCGCGGGGCAACCTGTTCCAGGGCTCCATCACCCTCATTGGAAAGAACTTCTTCCTAATCT